>JADLZK010010155.1:0-252683 GCA_015847255.1 Hyparrhenia diplandra | reverse complement strand
TTACTGTCTTTGATTGATGAGAGAGGACTTTTTGATTCGTTGTTTTCAATTAGAATGTATCCATACACCTATCAATAAAGTTCTATAAATTACTTTTCATGACAAATGAACACATAGGTTTTCTTATGTTTTTAAACAAAATATTTGAAAGTTAATTGTGGTCAAAGTGTTAAAAGTTTGCTAAGCTAAAGCATCACATGTTTCTAGTGAGGGGACGGCAATCAACATGAAATTTCTTCTTATTTTATATTTCCTCCGTACCACAAAAGAATGCAACTCTCACGTTCTGAGGAGTCAAATGGTCACAAGTACAATATCACAAGTTCATTTGACCATCCTTTGTCACATATTTACACTTGCTAATATGATGGCCTCAGATTTGTAAAGGAGAAGAACAAATACACATGAACACTGCCTCAGGTTCAACAAATGCACATACATAATCAACAAAACTCATTCTTGAACACATACATGTAAACAAAAAACAGAGATGAAGCAAATTAAACTTCTTTGGTGCCTGCCTCAGCTTGACCAAATACACATGAACAAAAAACATTGAAGAAAAAAATCAAATTCATTGGTGGCCTCAGCTTAATCAAATAAGCAGGAGTAGTTGTGTAATCTTTATTCATTGGTAGCTGCAAGCAAGTCAAGAAACAAACATGGAGAAAGTACAAAGGAGGACCAAATGATAATACGTGGTTGTCATGGAACTCTTGTGAGACTCCATTCAGTGCCATCATTCAGTGTCATCATCTGAAGCAAGGAGTCGGTGTTACAACTAAATGGAGTTTCCCACAAGGGCTTGATGGCAATCATGAAAAGTAGTGAAAAAAAGGACAAATAGCAACCACCTCATGTGTTTGTTTGCATCATAGGCCATTCTCAACCATGATCAAATAGCATAAGTTCTATGTAAAACAAGTTATTGGAATAAGCTCTCAAATGGTTGCATCCTAGGGAGTGTTTGATGGTACCTTGCTCAAGCATAAAGGACCAGATGCTTTTCTAATGATTGATGATTGAGAAAATTCCATTAGACACTGCACCATGCAACATGATTAACACATAGATCATCACTTACACCTGTTGCACATAGATAGTCCAAACCCCATGTCAAGTACCACAACTAAGTGTGGCAATCACCACATTTTTACAGCAACCAAACTGATCCTAATCATTATAAGCATGTTGGGTAGGGCAAAGGCCAATCTATCTCATCATCATTAACATTTTGCATGTTGGTTTGGTTGGCATGTTGCATTGAAATGACTAACAACATGATCATAGTCATTATACTTCTTGTAAACTGACTCGGAGACATTTAGGACATACTTGACTGCACTCATGCCAACTCTTTTAGATTTCAGTTTGGTCCCCTTGAAAACCACACACCGTTCACCCATTGTGTTGTTCAAAAGAAATAAAAAAAGGTTCAGCTAGGGAAGGAATGTACTAAGAAAGGAGAAGTGTCTCACAGATGTGGTTGATTATGTATTGACCATCACTTTACTTCCTATAGCTTCTCTTGTTGATTAAGCGTTTTAAATGAAACTTTAGGCACAATGGGAAGGCGCATGAAGTAAAGCATAGGCTTGCAAACTAATCCATCCAACATCTGAATCGGTAGCAAAAGTGGTCTCAACGTCATGAAATTGTACAAGTTTACAAAAGTAATCATCATTAGTGGCAAACAGTAGTAGAGAAGCCACCTTAGATTTGTATAAGTTGCATCATAGGCATAAAGTACAATAGAACCCAAACAGTACAGAAGAAGCATACCATGTGTGTGGAGTTGAAGATCTCTAGTTTTTTTGGAATCAAATTGGGGATCCAAAATTCTTCACAAATGATAGGTTTCAAAAACATGCCAGAGGGCATCAGCTTAATCAAATCTCATGGAATCCATCGTAGCTAGGAATGTTCAACAAATCTCAAGGTGTGATTGATAGGGTGTCCATTGGCAACAATATTAGGTAGCCTTCGCATCAAATCTTTGCACTTTCAGCTACTACGCATCATTGGTGACTCAATAGGTAGGCAAGTTGGAAAATCAATGTCAAGTTGGCCATGAAATTCATGGACACATCCATACTCCACAAACAACAAAAGAAAAAGGGGTTGTTGTTGTGGTATGGATGTGTCACATGGACTCAATGAACTACATGAAGAAACAAATTCATTAGGAGCCACCTCAACAATATCATGTGTGCATCATCGTTCTCAGCCCTCATATAAATTTCCCACATCAAATGTGCACGGCTGTTTGATTCAACAAGCCTCCTAGTGCAATGGACAATAGCATCGAGCATGACACAAACAAAATCAATCGAACTTGTACAGTTCAGACACTCAAAAACAGTAAACCCTAGCATCATGCCAAGAAGGAAAGATGGAGGATGGTGGGGGGGGGGGGGGTTCGATTTAATCTTTGGGTGCTCGGAGGAGGCATAGGAACCCGCAGACCAGGAAGAAGAGGAAGCAAATCCAGTACGCACCAAACCCTAGGTCACCACCGACACCGAGGAAGAAGAAGCGTGCCGCCTAGAATCCCAATGAGAAAGGAGGTGTGTTGGCAAGTTGTAGCAGATCCACGACGAGGGAACGGAAAGGAAGCCCGCTAAGGATGAAGCCCGCCTCGCCGCACACCACCCAAACCCTAGGTGGTGTCTCACGGGGGCCCACTGATGGAGAGGGAACGGGGAAGAAGGGAGACGGCGGGAGGGAGGAAGACAAGCGTCGGCGGTGAGGGTGGGCACGCGGAAATTTCACCGTTACCATATGAGCCCCATAGAGCCACCCACCGCCGGTCGAAATCGCCCGCCTTGCGCCACATGGAGCCAAGCTCCCCAACTACAATGGATTCTCACGTACGAGTGGATCCAGACGGAGGGGAGGGTTCTAACCCCCGCAGGCTAGGCTGAGGGAGGCGAAAATGATGCCAAACACCAAACTAGGCACCGGGGGGCGCCGAGCCCACGGGCCACCCTTCTAAACACGTCCCAAAAGATCACCCCCGCTAGTCGCCAATGCTTCCATAGTGAGCACATCCTAGACATGTTCATGCCACCTCGCCTCCGGCGCCATGATTTCACCATTGTTATATCTTTGATCACACAACCACTTGCCCCGGAGATAGACTATGCATGGAAGGCGTCATCCATATTTGCCTTTATCCAACCCTTTGCCGATGTTGCCCAGGAGTTTTTGTGCATGCCTGTGATGGTCTCACCACAATTTGTGTTGTGGATTGGAAGAATAGTTGCGTGTTGCCCGGGATTTTTGGTCTCTCACCACAATTTGTGTTGTGGATTGGAAGAATAGTTGCACTTTGCCGATGTTGCCTAGGAGTTTTTGTGCGTGCCTATGATGGTCTCACCACAATTTGTGTTGTGGATTGGAAGAATAGTTGCACTGACTGCTGGGGTGTATTTGGTTGCTTAGATCTATTGGATATTACTATTTATGGATAGTTGCATTTGCATGGACCAAGTGGATAGGATAGGAATACCCACGAGAAAGAATATTCGCACCCGATGCCGGAAGAAGTGGACACCAAACTTGGATGACGTAGTTGTTGTTGACGTGGCAACAGTTGCAAACAACCTTCAAATGATTTTTTTTTCTAAATGTATATCTGATTTATGATATGATTACAAAGTTGCATTTCTTTGCAATTAAATCTACAATACAAGATCTCATAGGATTATAGTTTAAATTAGGTAAATGACAAGTGGATCCCAGTATCTATCCATACATATCCTTACAACCAAACAGAAAAATAGTGCGTCCCATCTCACCATATCTATCTAACCAACCAAAAATAGCCTACCATCTATCCAACAAAACAACAAGTATATATGAACAGCCATATTTACAATTCCATATATGGCCATATCCAGTGGCGGAGCCAGGGTGGCTGGCAGGGGCCATGCCCTCCCCTTCCCCCTAACATTGCACAACATAAAATTACTAGTATAATTTGTAAGCAAGACATAATCCTAAGTCTCTTTGTTTGGTTGAGCTCGGGCCTAAAATTTCCTCCCACACGCCTTTGTATGGCGAGTGTGCATGCACGTGTGGTAGGATGGCAAGATTGTTGCTTGTTCTTTTCCTATTTCTAGCTTTCCTTTTAGCATGGAGATATATATAAAATATTTGTTCTTATCCTCGTTTGTTCTTATCATTTTGAAAGTTCACTAGAAGTGCTATTGGCTGCCACATAATTTTCATATTTTTATTTAATTAAGACTGAGCCACATATAAAAACATAACTAGGTGATATCAATCGTCATCATCAAAAAGATAGAGTCGACATCAAAGACTTATGGAAGGCGTCTTCTATGAACGCCATGTAAACATCACCAGCAAAATAGCGTCATAAATCTAGGATATCTATAAGAAATTGCAAACTGCATGTTAATGAAACCAAACACCCCCATAATCCTAAGTCTCTCCTATTTTATTTGCTTTTTATAAAAAAAATTGAACTCTCCAAACTTTGTTCTTTTTTTACAAAATTCAAACATGCTTTCCTTGCAATGGAGATATATATAAATATTTGTTTTGGTTTTGTATCCTCGTTTGTTCTTGGATCATCCGTTTTTGATAAGTTTTTGTATTTTACAAAATAGCTAAACAATAAAATTTGGTTATTATAATTTAATATTTTTATTTATAAACCTAATGAGTTGAGTTACAGATTCATATAAAACACAAATTTAGGCTAGGTCATATAAATCCCATTTGACATCAAAAACCATGGATGTCATTGGGTACTAAAGATCTTACAAAGTAAATATCTATTGGGTGTCTTATCTCCCAAGAGACTAGCAAAGCCAAAACAAAAAACATTAACTAGCAAAAATAAAGTCAAAAACAAACAAACTAGGATATCTTTAAGCAAAAAAAATAGAAGCCATTTATTTATGTTAATGAATTAATATACCCGACATATCCATGCTTTACTAGATAATGTATACCCTCTCCGAACAATATGGGCAAAGGTTTAGATATGGATATCCCATTTTCACCATCACTGGAACCAAGGCACCGCAGGTGGATCGGAGCCATTTATGATGATGAGAATGGGATCCAGCGGGTGGTGGATCATTTTGGAATTTGAGACCATGTCTTGCAGTGTCACGTCATCTGCGAGTAGTTGTATTACCGCCAGAGAAGAGAACCAAGTAGAACCATGTAGAGCAGACAGATCTAGTAGCGATCAATCCCCAATCGGCCAATCATCCCCCCATTAATCGGTCCGCCACTTGCAACTTCATTCACATGGCGATGCGGCAGCCAATGTGTTTGTCACAGACTCACAGCACCAGACCTGGACTGCGTTCCGCGGAGCATCATATGCGTGCGTGCGGTGCGATGCGATGCGATGGAGGTCATCGTCTCGCTCGCCACGCACTGTTCCTTCCGTTTGCCAAGTACTGCAATGAAGTGCAACGCCGGACGGCCCACGGCCGGTCCTGTGGCGGGGTCGTCTTCGTCTTCCTCCTCTTGGCTTCTTCTTCTCCTCCGTGCTACAGTGTGCAAGGCTTGGGGCAAGGGCAAAGGCTGCGTCGCTCGCTCGCTGACCCCCCGGGCCTTGCCCTGACCTGACGCAGACATTAATGTCACTTACGCCCGGTTTTCAATGCGTCCACCCACGCACTTCTGAAAACTCCGATCCCTCTTTTTCATAGGGTGTGGGCATTAAATATAGGTAAACAAAAAACAAATTAATTCAGTTTGGTCGGCTGAAAACATGTATGGAGGCGAATCTTTTATAGGTAAAAATTAAAATTTTTTTTTTTTTTTTTTGAGATTAAGCCTAGTGCATTCTTGATAGGATAATAATTTTCAAATACAAAACAAAAAGTCTTCTGATGGCGGGATAATATTTCACCAACTAAACACACCCTACGCCCGGTTTTCAATGCGTCCACCCACGCACTCTGAAAACTCCGATCCCTCTTTTTCCTAACCACAAGATACTCCTCCATCCTCCATGGCTACTGCTACGTTGGTAGTAGTAATAATAAAGAAAACGTGTCAGCTGCAGCGAGGGCTCCACCAGGTCAGAGAGCGAGGGCGTGTGTGTGTGTGCGCGCTGCGCTGTGAGCACTGTCTGTGCTGCGGCCAAGCAAGAGGACATGCATGTGAAGCCCCCAATAATTCTCTCTCTCCTCTCCTCTCCTCTCCTCACCCACAGCGAGCGAGTAGAGTACACCACCGCACCCCACCCCACCCGCGACCCGACGGCCAGCCGCCAGCTGCTGCGCCTTTGTTCCCATGCGCCGCAACAAGCCTACCACCTCACTTGCTCACGCCACCAAGAATCTTTCCCCCCTCTTCCTCCTCCCTCCCTCCTGTGACTGAGTGAGCTGGAGCCGAGCGAGTGATGGCATGGGGAGCTGGCACTGCTCTCCTCCTGCTGCTGCTCCTCCTCGCCGCCGCAGCAGGTGGTGGTAATGGCGGCGTGCATTGCCTTCGCCTCGAGGAGGCGGCGGAGGGGCAGCAGCACCACCACCACCACCAGCTCAGCAGGAGAGCCTTGCAGGGGAACAAGGGGAGGCAGAGGCACCACCACCTGAGGTCAAGTAAGTTCTCTTCTTTCCCTCACGATCCGGTCCGTTTCTTGGTCGTTTCTCCGGTGTTCTTGGATGGAAGCAGAGGAATCAATCAATGGGGGTTCGGGCCTTCGTTCGGGGACACGACACACCAGTCCGTCCGTCCCAATGCACATGCTTCTGCCACTACTAGCAGCAATGGCCATCTATCTGCCTTTTCTGTTCATAATCATAGGTTGTTGTTTTCTGTTCTCGGTGAAGAAGCGTTGCCGCGACTCTGTTCTCTTCCGTTCTGCAAGCAAATGTATTGGATTTGGAAAGCCTGCAAATGCTAATATTACAAGGGAAGAAAAGGAGTTTGTTTGGAAAGCAATCCGTAAGAGCGGGCGAGCGAGTTTTGCCATTGCCATGGCCATGGACAGACAGGGACTGCTGCACGAGGAATGGCAATGCGATTTCCATGGTGTTTTCTCACTTCTCGGGGTCAGGGCTCTGCTGCCACTGCCAGAAGTAGCACGTCCCAAGTACTTTTTAATGTGGGCGGGATTACATAAACAACTAGTATAAGAATAGTAAATTACTAAAATTTCCATGTGGTAGGTGGTGGTGGGACACCGTCGTCAAAGATTTTTGGGTTTCAGTGTTCCTCACTCCCATGACTCCCATGTCATCTCACGGTGACTCTGGGTTTTGTTCAGGGGCCGTGGGTGGCGCCACGGTGCTCGAGCTGAGGCACCACAGCTTCAGCACCGCGCCGGCCGATAGCAGGAAGGAGGAGGTGGACGGTCTCCTGTCCACCGACGCCGCGCGCGTCTCGTCGCTGCAGCGGCGCATCGACAGGCACAGGACCGCGGTGGCGGTGGAGGTGACCGCGTCCAAGGCGCAGGTGCCCGTCACCTCGGGCGCCAAGCTCCGGACGCTCAACTACGTGGCCACCGTCGGGCTGGGCGGCGGCGAGGCCACGGTGATCGTGGACACGGCCAGCGAGCTCACCTGGGTGCAGTGCGCGCCGTGCGAGGCGTGCCACGACCAGCAGGACCCGCTCTTCGACCCGTCCTCGTCGCCGTCCTACGCCGCGGTGCCGTGCAACTCCTCCTCATGCGACGCGCTGCAGCTGGCCACGGGGTCGGGGGCCGCCGCGGCGTGCGGCGACGACGACCACCAGCCGGCGCCGGCGCCGGCCTGCAGCTACACGCTCAGCTACCGCGACGGCTCCTACTCCCGCGGCGTCCTGGCGCACGACAGGCTCAGCCTGGCCGGGGAGGTCATCGACGGCTTCGTGTTCGGCTGCGGCACCAGCAACCAGGGCCCGCCGTTCGGCGGCACGTCGGGCCTCATGGGGCTCGGCCGGAGCCAGCTCTCGCTCGTCTCCCAGACCATGGACCAGTTCGGCGGCGTCTTCTCCTACTGCCTCCCGCTCAAGGAGTCCGACTCGTCGGGCTCGCTGGTCCTCGGCGACGACTCGTCGGTGTACCGGAACTCGACCCCGATCGTGTACGCCTCCATGCTGTCCGATGACCCTCTCCAAGGTCCCTTCTACATGGTGAACCTGACCGGGATCACGGTCGGCGGTCAGGAGGTGGGCTTCGCCGGCGGCAAGGCTATCATCGACTCCGGCACCGTGATCACCAGCCTGGTGCCGTCGATCTACAACGCCGTCAAGGCCGAGTTCGTGAGCCAGTTGGCGGAGTACCCGCAGGCTCCAGGGTTCTCCATCCTCGACACCTGCTTCAACATGACCGGGCTCAGAGAGGTCCAGGTGCCCAGCCTGAAGCTCGTGTTGGACGGCGGCGTGGAGGTGGAGGTGGACTCCGGCGGCGTGCTCTACTTCGTCAGCAGCGACTCCTCCCAGGTGTGCCTGGCCATGGCGTCCCTGAAATCCGAGTACGAGACCTCCATCATCGGCAACTACCAGCAGAAGAACCTGAGGGTCATCTTTGACACGGCGGCTTCTCAGGTTGGTTTTGCACAGGAGACGTGTGGTTATATTTGACTTGACTGGGACGGGATGCAGCAGCCATGGCCACATGGCAAGCCTATATATGTGAATATCTTTATACTTGCAGATTTGTTTCGAGATTACCTCTGGTGATTGGCAAATGGTAATACAGTGTTTAGTTGTTGGCAAATGAAACAAGCAGTCACGGTTGTTGTTGTTTTCTATCTTCCTGCATGCCATTTCTCTGGGCTTCCTTCATCCGAGATCAATTTGCGTTGCAGGGAACCAGTGGAATTCTGGAATTACTTCTATCTGATCTGTAAATAATATGATTGAGCAATTGGCCACTGAATTAACCCTGCGGCAGAACGTCCATACAATACAACGCACGTCGACGGCCACATGAGAGATGGACACATATTACTTATAAAGTTATCTCATCACGACTGAAAAGGAGATCAGGTGGTCATGCCGGTCCCTTGGTGAATGGTGACCAGCATTCAGTCGTGGAGGACCGAGGAGGGAGGACCTCCACGGCCTTTCCATTTGAAGAAAGACACCCACAAGAAAACAGCACACAGGGAATATACAAGCACTGTGTTGCTACAGAATACAGATCATATAATGTCATGTCACGCGATTCGATGGTTATTATCATCGGTAAGGCACAATAAGTTAAGAAAATAAACTATATACCCCCTGCTAATCGGAGCACGAACTCTACTGATGCAGTGGCCAGTGATGATACGAATTCTACCATAGTAGTCATAGAAAACAGGGTCGAAAGACATGAAAACGTCGTCCCCGACCCGACCTGGAAACCACCCACCGGTTGCAGATGCTTTAGAATTTCACATTTGTAAATTAAAAATAAACTGCATCGCGGGTGTGAGTATTGGAGTCTACAAGAAACAGGGAATACCTCGCTCAGGCTGGTCACAACAGTATGTACATACAGACATTTCAGTGGATGGAAAGAACTACAACAGACGCGCAATCCGTGACGAAGAAAACATAAACAGAAGAAAGAGGAAAAAGAAGACGCATAGTACAATCACGGACGCACACAATCCGTGAAGCCAGTGCAGCAAGCACAGTCGGTAAGCATAATACGAGCTCACCTGAGCTGACAGTGTCCCCCTGACCCGCGTGCTGGAGCCGCCCTTTCGGTGGGATTCTCGGTGGGACGGACAGCGCTAGCGACCAAGGAACAGGCTGTGAACCAGGCCACAACTCCAGTCCACAGCCCTGCCGCATCCGCATCGCTCGAGCTCAAATGTGGCCAAACCAATTCTAGCTCCACAGCTCAGGATTCCTCAGCGGTCAAGCACAACAGGAGAGATTTTTTTTTTTTTTTTTTTTTTTTTTTTTAAAAAAAAAGGCCAAAACAGCCTTCAGCTGGCTTAGTAGATTTAGGATCAAACCCGGAGCCAAGTTCCCCACCATATATATATATATAATATAATTGCCGGCTGGCTGACACTACAGATCGGAGGGCACGACCGCAGAAGGTTTGCCACATGCAGGAATAGTGCCATTGGGTTATTAGGTGGGGGTCAGGAATCAGGGAAGTGTCAGTCAAGTAAGCAGGCTGATGGGCACAGGGCAGTGCTCCCATGTTTGACTTTGACCAGATCCTACCACCTCATTTCGAGAGGATTAGATTAGACTCAGGCTCACTTCACATTATTTATGCGTGCAAATGAACTGGTTACCTTAATGATCCGAGGAAAACACATGGCGTCCAAGAAATCCAATGTTAATTTCATCGGGATTGAGTCCGTAAACCCAACCTGTGCTATGCTGAAGATACGAGTCAGTTGAGTCCCAGAAACGAATAAGTATTTACGAAAAATTAAACTAGAGCACTCCATACATTTTCATTTCTCTTATGGAAATGTTTGAAATCAATCAATATTTGCAATCCTCACCAATCAGCTACAACTAGTGCCGCATCGGGGTTAAAAAAAATTTTAAGAAAACACAAAATAGAGGAGGATACGACCTTTTATGTTGCACATGCATATTGGGGTACAAAACATTTTTGCCTAACGAGCTCGTGCAGATCGTGGACGATTTTGAACACGGCATCCGGCCGTGCAAGTTTGAGGGCATTCTGGGACATTACTCTGAGCTCGTCTGACCTTGGGCCAAACCAGTCGGCAACTATCTTCGCAATCTGTTTTGGAGATTTCGAGAACTTTCCACATCCATTTTCAACAACGTACGGAACATTGCCAGCTTCCTGTTTAAGTTAAGAGACCATTAGAATGAAAATGGAGCAGATCATGCTTAGCATAAGATTAATACTCATGCAACCACATTAGTTAAATGTCGATGATATTTGTTAAGGCTGTGTTTGGCGGGGCTGCTCCGCTCCGTGTGCTCTTGTGCGAGAGCCCGAGCTGGACTTAGCTAGATGGTTTGGACCAGCCAGCAGAGCTAAATTGCGGTGATCATCAGCAACTGGCAACCCTCAAAAAAAAAATTGAGCCACCTGCAACGGCAGCCACGGTCGTAGTCGATTGTGTGCGTAGCATGAGTTATGGTGAAGCTGGACAAGTTGCCATGGCTCCACCTCCGACAGGGGCCACCCTTAACGCAACTATTCTTGCCAGCGACTGTACAGAATCAATACCACTGAGAACCCCCACCGGCAGTACATCCTCAAGCGGCGCGCTGGGTCGAACAGGCCTGTCTGAGTTGAGCTTGGCCTGTGCTTCCGCTGTGGCATTGCAGCAGCACAGAGGCTCTCACGCTGGTTACCCTGAACCTCCGCACCATGAGTGGTTCAATCTTATCATGACAAGGGATTTGGTAAGATCAGAACAAAAAATTGAGTAAGTGCAACAAATACTTGAACCATCCATAGTGCTGTGGTCTTCTGTTGATCTTCCAAATTGAGGCAGTTTGCTTGGTCATGAGAGGAAAACAGGGAGACAGAGAAGGAAGATGGCCAGTGTAGGAGGGGTCAAACTACATGGAGGTGGCGTACGGGCAGCATTGGCAGCGCCAATAATCTTACATGGTGCGGGTGGATGTTGGTGACTTCACCACAGCCAGTTCACAGTCAAACTTGCACCTGATGGTTTGTTTTGGTTTCATTAACAAAACTGGCTAAAAGCGTGAGCGGAGAGGCCTAGTTATAAGGTATGAGTCTATCAGTGTAATTAACTGGTGAACCATAAGGATGAAATCAAGAGATGATAATCTTACATGGGCAAGTAAATTTTGTATATATACACATCTAAACAATAGCTATGATTTGGAGCTAAGCATGAGCTCATGGTATATGGTAATATGAATCTATGTCAGTACAACAATCTTCTATTTGTGTAGTTTTTACTCACTACTCCTGGATATTTAACATTGAAATGGTCAAAAAGTCAATGATCCAGGGAATAATTTAATGTTCTTCAGACAGTTCATATTTGAGGAAAGCTAGATGCAGCACCATAGAACTAATATTGGAATAGAACAGCCCCTATACTATTGCTAAAGAAAAAATACCTACCCCTGGCCCACGTGCTAGAGCCGCCCTTTCGGTGGGTGCACTGCAAACAGCGCTACCGACCAAGAAACAGGCTGTGAACCAGGTCAGAAGCCAGTCCAGAGGCAAGAGGGAGCCTGCCGCATCCGTATGTGCTCGGTTCAAACACGGCAAAACGATGCATAGCCTCTACTTCAGAATTTTTGGAGATTTGTTGGACCAGCCAACCCATCTAGCAGAGTCAAACTGTAGAGATGATCACCAACCAGTGCGGTGGCAACTACGTCTGTAGTTGATTGTGTGAGTAGCATGACTGCATGAGTTATGGTGCAGCTGGGGGCAACTTGCCATGGGTCCATCTCCAGAAGGGCCACCCTCAACGCACTATTCTCACCAGCGATAGTACAAAATCGATGTCGCTGATAACCCCCCACAGTTATATCTCCTCAAGTGTGTTAAGAGTGGACCAAACCCTCTGGAGTCAAGCTGTGACATGTGCTTCTTCCACTGTGGCAGTTGCAGCAGCACCGAGGCTCTCATGCTGGTTTCCCTGAACTCTTTCTCCATGAGTGGTTCAATCACAAATCAGAGGGATGGGGTAAGAAGACAGAAAATTGGCGGTAAGTGGAAGAAATCCTTGAACCATCCATACTCCATAGTGCTCTTTCTAGGACCGCTTGTGCCTCTGGCAGTCTTCTGTTGATCTTCCGAATTGTGGCATTCTTCTTGGTCATGAGGAAGACAAGGGGACAGAGAAGGAAGAGGGCGAGTGTAGGAAGAGTCATGTCAAACTAAGTGGAGGCAGCGTTGGCAGCGCCAATCATGTTTGTCAGGTTCGATAGGTGTTATTAGCAGCAGCATCGCATCCGGTTTACAGTCAAAACAGGCATCTGATGGTTTGTTTTCGTTTCATTAACAAAACCAGCTAAAAGCGTGAGTGAACGGGCCTAGTTGCAAGGTATGAGTATCAGTGCAAGTAACGGTTGCGTATACCTTTTGTAAGATGAAGTCAAGGTATGATAATCTTAAATGGACAAGTAAATTTTGAATACGTGATCATCTAAACAAACCTAGCCATGATTTGGAGCTAAGCTTGAGCTCATGGCATATGGTATATGAATCTATGAGACTATGACAGTACAATAATCTTCTATTTGTGTGGCTTTTACTGACTGCTCCTAGATATTTAACAAAGAATGGTCAATGAGTCAATATTCCAGGCGATCATTTCAATGTTCTTCAGACAGCTCATATTTGAGGAGAGCAAGATGTAGCACCATGAGAACTAATAATGGAATAAAACAATCTCTACAATGAGTTGGTAAAGAAAAATACCTGTCCAGCAATATAACCATTTAGAATAATTGGTAAGCCACGGATCATCGCCTCTGCAATTGTACCAGGTCCTGCCTGAAATTGAACAGAAATCATGTATCACAACATCAGCACAAATTATGTACATGTATCACATATTCGAAAACAAGCTGCATTATTTGAACATGAGAGGCTAATGTAAAGCATACCTTTGTAATGATACAATCACAAGCTCCCATACATTCTTCCATCTTTGTGACAAAGCCTTTCACCTAACATTTTAAATAACAACAAGGATTTATGAAGTTATCTGGATGTGCAAGAGGTGTGAAATATAAGAGCTGTTTTTAGTTCTTTTTTTTAAAGATATCCATACGATGTTGTTGCTCCAGTATTTAGTCTCATGTATTCGAGTTCAAAATGCACAACTGCTACTAGCCAAGAAACAATGTACATTGGCAGTTCATTTAAGCTATCTAAGCAGTTGAAAGGGTTGAAGAAAAATTCTTTTGCTGAGGAAAGAGCAACATCAAGAAACTGGTAAGGCAGTTGTAATGTTAAACTTATTAGGTATTACAAATCAGCTTGCAGGGAAGTACCTGAACTGGAACTTTCCAATCTATCGACTGCAATCGATTGACCAGCTTCTTATTGCGCCCACATATTACAAGTATTTGACCAGTGGGTTCCCCTAGGTTTTCATCATACAAAGAATCACCAAGCGCTTTAGCAGTGGCCTCAATAGGACCCATCCCTTCACCCCCACCCATTAATAAAACAGCAGGCAGATCTTCATCCATGCCTAACTCTCTTCGCAGTTCATCCTATTAAAAAGGATAACAATAGACACTACAGTCAGTAAGTTCTGATAGATGGAAAAGATTCATAAAAATCAGTAGGACAATGCTACACTGCAATTAGCTGACAAAATTTTGTACCTTCGGGCGAATAGGTTTGACAAAAGAGGGTCGAACAGGGAGGCCATAGACTTTAATCTGTGAGGGCTTCAGACCAGCTTTTAGTGCTCTCTTTTCCACCTCAGTTGATGGACAGTAACATCTAGTGACAAGCTTATGAAACCTAAGGGGCAACAGTAGAATAACTATTTCATTGTAAGCGTGTGTGTCTCACATTTTGATAAGAAACTACAAAGAAGTATTTGAGTTATGCAGAACACTGAGGCCAGCATACCACGTTGGGTGACAGGTGCTGAGATCCGTGATAACAGTTGTGAATGGGATCTTATCCAAGAGACCTTTGGATCTTAGAATTCGGAGGGGCACATGTTGCATTAAAGGGTGTACACTGATAATTACATCTGGTTGGTACTTCAGTAGACCTTTTGCAACCTCTCTGCATAAAGAAGTGGCAATTTCAGAGAGGGGGAGAGAGAGACAGAGCTAGCTACAGAACAACACAATTTGTAAGGAAATCATGGTCCACTTCCTATGCAGGATTTTGCAAATCCTACACAGATGACAGACCTGATGCTACTCATCACAGGCAGCCATAGGATTAAGGCTCTAGGATACAAATATAGTCTGGTATCTGGAATACAAAGTTGTTCATTGTTGTTCTTCGTGGTTATCTTTGTTATTCAATTGGTACAGGATTTAGTTCATGATGGACAATTACAGGTCAAACACTGCTAGCAAATGAATATATTTTTTATACTGACTCTACTAATGTGCAGGAAATAGGGGTGAAAGCCTCACATAGATAAAAGAAAAAAAAAAAGGAAGGGAGTATGAAAAACGATAAATAACAATTTTTCCTAATCTATATCATGTAGTGGTTATTCAGTGCTCCCAGCTGTACAAGGACATCATCTCTAAGCACTGCGGTAAGCAAAATTGTATGAAAAAAATCAGTGTATCTTACTCTGCATTACAAATGTACAAGTCTAGTAATTCATGATGGTGGCGAGAAAACTATGGAGACCCTTCCATAACTGAAAACAGAAATTGTGATATAGCCAGTAACCTTGCTATGAATGCGGATGTTGCAGCAAAATGAGGCTGATGGATTACACGTGGTGCAGTACCATAGTATGTCATCTTCCACAGGGGTCCATGTTTCACTAAAAAACTATAGCTCCTAGGCAGTTGATTAAATGGCCATGGAGTGTGGTCGGTCCACAGATCAGTGACAAATACCTGCAAGTGGAATGTCAGTCATTGGTTCATTGTATATTTACGACCTAAATTAATACAGATGACACTTGGCTCGGTAAATGGAGAAGTACCAACTACCAAAATTCCTCCATTCTCCTATATATACAGCAATGAATAATAAAAAATATGTGCCAGTTCATTACTGACTATTTAACCATTCCAACATTGACAAGTCATTAGGTGATATCACCACTATAAGCATACAAATGGCCATCCTTCTTCTCCAATAAAAGGTCTGCATCAGTACAGCATTATGTTAAAGCATCAAAAGAAGGAAGTGGTTGCAAAGACTGGCAAAAGATTTCCCCATAATTTGTTGTTGTGAGCACATCAACCTAAGTATAAGTATTAAGTAGGGTAGGATAGGGCGACCTTATTCAATGCTGAACATGCAACAGCAAAATCAAATCAATGGTAATTGCACCAACCAAGTTCGTACAGCTTATTGTGTGAAATGTATATTAAAGTCCGTGAGTGTAACACAAGGAAACTTAGAATGCAAAAAGTGTACACGTCCTAGAATACGACTTGTACAGGTGTATTGTATGTAAATCCCAGGCGCGAAGAGAGCAGAAAAGCCGCACCGCACCTGATAGTCGTCGCCGAACTCCTGGGTGAAAGCAGCCTTGATGGCCTCTGCAGAGGCGCGGTGACCGCCGCCCGTGTCGCTCATGAGGATCAGCACCTTCTTGGGCGCCTCAACCCGCGCCGCGGCCGCCTCCACCTCGCCTACCCCGTCCACATCGCCTCCGCCCCCCTCCTCCTCCCCCCCGCCCCCAGCGTCACCCCCGCCACCGCCGGCGCCGGCGCCAATATCCAGGCCCAGGGACGCGAACCCGAGCGGCGCTATCTGGTTCCCGTGCAGCCGCACGAACCGCGCGAACTCGCCCCACATCTGGTGGAGGCGCGACGCCGCGGAGGAAGTGGGGCCCGACACGGAGACGGAGACGGCGGCGGAGAGCGCGCGGGGCGCGGGCGCGGGTGCGGGAGGAAGGAGGCGTGGTGGGAGGAAGGCGCGTGGGAGGCGGCGGAGAGTGCGGCGCCCGGGAGCGGCGTGGAGAGGAGCGGGGACGGGACGCAGAGGAAGGCCGCCGGGAGCGCCGGCTCGGTGGTCGGTGCGGGCATCGCGGCGGCGAGGCGAGGTCAGTCTCGTGGCATTCGAGTGCGGTGGTGGTGGAGGTGGGCGAGAGAGCCGAGAGGGGAAGGAAGGTGAGCCACACAGCCGCACGGGGCGTGCGTGCGCGTCGATTTTGTTCGCGACGAGCGAGGACCAGGGTTGGGCCCGTTCCGTGTGCGTGTCCGTGTCACGGTGTGGCTTCCCACCGGTCGGTGGCCGTTGGGGTTGGCGTTGCGTGTGTGAATTTGACGTGGGTTCCGGCCGGCTCATGACCAGCGAGGTCTTTGTTTTTTTCCCATCGTGACCCGGCAAAAAGATGGTCCCTGAAAGTGGATAAAGATTCTGGGTGTGTTTAACACTTCAAAATTTGGTGCAAAAAATTTGGGGCGCGTGTCACATCGTCTTAATCGTAGAAGACGTTTAGTTTGTTAGTGGTAAATATTATCCTACCATAGCGTAACTAGGCTCAAAAGAATCGCCTCGCAATGTACATCTAAACTGTGTAATTAGTTCATTTTTTTACATATATTTAGGTATGGTCGCATGTTGCTTTGATGTGATGGGGAAATCTTCTTTTTGCATAGTGGAATTTGGAGGGAAAGTTTGGGTGCTAAACACACCCCTCTGCCTAACACCTCAAATCGATGTGAAGTCAGTAAAACTAACCGAGTCATGTTACATGTGACTAAATCGTCTAATATAAATGTTTGTGAGAAAAATTGTATATTCTTTGGCACATCAATACACTGAACCAAGCACTAAGTTCAGTATCTTCCCCTCCAACTCCTCCCGAATTTTATAAAAACGACTAATATAGCCGGTAATGGTATTTTATTACTATTCCATTTACAAGAAATAATTGCGCCATGATAACACCCCGCACAAATGTTAGGGCCTTATTATGGATAATATGTTTGAAGGTTCAAGTATAATGGGAAATCAGTTGGAGCTTAATTCAGTTTAATGGCGCAAATGTCGTGTGTATTCATTATGAAATTGAGAAATGTGAAACGTGGCCTACAAGCATTTGCGCATCATGTCGAGTAGCAATCCACACCGTAAAATGATTGGTGTGGTGCTAGCAAATGTTTTGCAGCTCCACAATGTGACTAATGTTGTTTTGGGGAAGATAACACTATTAACTCGTCAATGTTCATCATAACTCTAATGATAAAGATTCGAGCACTTAAACAGGATACCCGGTCAATTAAACAGAATAAACATACAATTAGACAAAAACAACTAGTTATTGTGTACCATTAAAACAACATGTAAATACTATACGCCCGTGTATGGCAGTATCAACCTTTGCTAGGCTGTGAGCCTTAGACTCGTGTTGTGATTTGTGAACTACAAGGCCATGTATGCAACACGACTGATCTTTGCTAGGCCTTGAGCCTTGGACTCATGTTATGGATCTGTCTGCCATCTGTGAAGGTAAGAATGGTGGGAGTGAGGAACATTGGACCAATCGATAAAAAAATAGGATTGGGTGAGGGACGATGGACCGATGCTCGACCTAAGTCTTGGGTTCTAATTGTGGGTATACATTTACGGTTGATGTAAATGAGAAAACTGAGAGTGCGAGAAGAAAGAAGATGATGGGTAAACTTGAGGAACAACTAGCCTAATAATACACTTTAATATTAAGTATATGTATTTGTAGCTTGTTTTTCAAGCTTTGTGAAGTTTTCTTATTCATTTTTTTTTTTTTTTGCTCTATTTATCATAGGGTCATCTATGTACAGTGTTTTACCACTGTATTGGGACAACAACATCATAAAAAAAACAAAAGTTTTTCATACTTGTAGCCGTAAAGTTGGTCATGCAAAAGCTTCACTTGTAATTTAAATCTATGCATTTGTTGCGGAAGTGTCATGTATTTGTGGATTCAAGGTTGGGTAATAGCCCAAAGTTATACTAAATTCTAAGTCTATTATGGGGTAACTTTGAACATTTTCTTTTGTTGGCACCGCTTTGGATGGACCACTGTCCCTATGGGCCTATCCTCTCTCACTATATAAGTATTCTCAGTATCATCAGCAAAACAGTACCCTCGATTGGCTTCTCATCTTTCATTTTCCTCTCATTACCTTCCTTGTTATAAACAAACTAAAATTTGGACATTTCCCTTGTCACATTAGCTCTAGGAGATGTGAGAAATTAAATCTACTATCTCATATATACATTTTAATACTCCATCGCCTTCCACTTTAGTACCAAATATTTGTTGTATTAAATAGTATTTGAGGTGTAGGCATAACCTCTTCACCAATTTCATAAGAATAATTCACGTTGTATCATTACCAGCAGCAGTATGGTCTATTTTTTCAGTACTTGCACATATAGTTTTAATACTTTACAAGTATTTTCAGTATTAGTCAGTAATTGTGTTTTTTAGCACATACCTATTTTGCACATCTCTTTCTGTTAGATTAAGATTTTCTGCACCTCCAACGACCTTCCTCATTACACTCATCATGTTTGCGTGGGGCACATGTCTTTCTTGCAAAACATCAAGCATCCCCATAGTAGCAGAGTCCACACCTTTATATGAGTACATCCTTTTTGTCATTATTGATTTAGGGTTGAGCTTATGGTTATGGTCCAGCAAAATAGTAGAATTTTTCGCTCCCTTTTATCTTGTTTGCGCACACCATAGCTTTGCAACTATCCATTTTAAATGTTTTCTCTGTTTTACGTTCCTCTTCTGTAACCGTTGCTTTCCTTTGAATAAGCAGTGAAAGTCTTGACGTTTCCCTCTCTTTTCTGTTTTTCTTTATTGGAAACCCAGCTAGCTTTGCATATTCTCTGTAGAATACAAAGACATATGCTCCAATTCATCAAACGATTGCACATTGTTTGGCACAAACTTCTCATCTAGTTGATCGTGTTGTAGACAAACATTTTTGTTAATAACAGCCATTTGACTAGTATTATGTAGTACCATAACATATTCAGTAATCTGTATATCACTATTCAATATCTAAGTACCCAGTATATCAATATTTACTCATCGAGATACTCACGTGGTGATAAGTCTCTTGTACTTCTGGGTTAGCATTGGGCGGATGCCTCATCTCATTCGCCATCCATGGCAGGCTCAATGCCAACAGATAGGCAACCACAATGTAGGATCGCTGGAAGCCTAGAGGAGGGGGGGGGGTGAATAGGCTTGTTTCAAGAATCAACTTGAAACACGATCGGTTTGTCGAGCGGCACCGCCGCTCTCGAGCAAAATGCACTGCCGCTCGCGCCAAGCGGCACTTCACTGCTCTACTTGAGCGGCACCGCCGCCCCTATAGAAAAGATTAGCCCACAGTTCAAAATCTATCCAATGAAATTTAGAGCGGTTAAATTTCCTAGCTTCCGGGACATATATCGATTACAGATCGATAGCTAACACAAGTAGATTGTGAGCCACAAAGTAGATCAGCCTCAAACCCTAAATCTCCTCAACAAAACAATATATATGCAATATGAAGTAAATCAAGCACATGGTGACAAAAGGATTTATCCCGAGGTTCAAATTTCGCCACAAAGGATTGCCTAAGTCCACGTTGTTTAGGTTCCACAAAGGAATGAGCTCGAGGTTTGCCTCTTTGCCTCGTTCTCAAGTCAAGAGAGTTAACTCTTGAGATGAGGGGTGATTGTATTAGATGCAAAAGGGTGTTACAAACCTCCCAAGGCTGCCACACAAGTTGGCAAGCTCAAAGGGCGACACACTAGCCGGCTAGAAGCAAGCTCCAAGAGTAAATAACCAAAACCGTCACCCAAAGTGCGAACCAAGTGCTTCTAAGACGATGAAGATCGGTGGAGCACCTCTCCAATCGAAGGTTGTTGCCTTTCCTCTCAAGATTTGATGGTGGAATCAAAGGATTAGCTTGAGGGGATGTGGAGCACCTATGGAGGGAGAGAGAGTGAGCACTTGTCTATTTTCTCGTTGAAATGAGCGGAGGTGGAAGAAGGTGACCGTTGGGGGTAGAATGGGAAAGGTATAAATACCTCTTCACATCCAACGGTCTGATTATGAGCGGCGATTGCCAAGACATAATCGAGCGGGCGCCAGCCGCTTCGGACTAAGTCGACAAGGAATTGGAATTTGTTTGAACCACGACTTAGTTTGAAGTCGAGGTTATGTGGTGAAGAAATGAGCACTTGGTTGTATGCTTTGACACAATAGTTCTAATCCCTCTTAATAGTACGACGTGTCCTATACTCAAATTCAAAACATAAAATAAGATAAACCTCCTTTGCTTGAAGTACCACCGCAAAATAAATTGGGGTAGGTAACACCCCGGTGTTACTTTTCTAATTAAAATTTAATTAAGTAATAATCATGCTTTATCCTTATGCATTAAGACATAAGATGCATTTCATGTTTAAATATGTATCATGTGGTGTGTGCATATGCTATGCTTTATTTTTGGATGGATTGTTTGAGTAATAGTATGAAAGGGTAATTTGATCCGGTTTCCGAAAACCCTAGTTTTCCTAACCCTCTTTTACCCCCTTTACTGTTATTTCAAAATCCATGCAAAATTTGATGTTGAGCCCAAAAGCAAGTTTGTAGATCTTTTCACAATGAACAAGAACCATATTTTGAGTTTTAAAAGTTTAGTTCAAAAATGTAAAGTAATTTTGAATCCCGACAAAACCTAATTTGAACCCTAAATTCAAAATTCAAAATGGAGGCCGAATTTGAAAATGTTCCAATTGTGAAAATTGTAGATCTTGAAAAGTTGAGCAACTTTTATTTTTGGAGATTTTCAACTTTTATTCAAATTTTGAAAGTAATTTCAAAAATACGAAATCTAGGGTTGGACTCAAATGAAGGGAGGAAATTTTCCTTTCTCTTCCTCACGCTCCCACGCGTCGCCGGCGTCCGCCGCCGCGTCGCCGCTCTTTCTCGTGACCTCTCGCGACGCCCGGTCACCCGGCGAAGTTCGTGAAGACGCGAGGCACATCCTCGACCATCCTCTTGCCCTATAAAAAGCTAAGTCGGCCGCCCTTTTTTTCCTCTTTTTCTTCTTTCTTCCACCGCCCCGACCTCCGCTCGCCGGCCGTTTTCGTCGTCGTTGTTCCACCACCGACCACTTCGGTTCGTAGACAGCCCCGCCTTGTCGTTGCGCGTCGCAGCCCAGCGACGCGACCACGCCGCCGGGTCGCCGGCGGCGCTGCTTCTTCCTCCGGCAAACATAGCCGCCAAGGAAGCTGCGGGTCAGCCAAGCCCGGTGAGCCTTTGGCCGTTTTTCTTTGGCGTTTTAGTTCCGCCTTGATACGGGAATCATGGTCGGGCCCGCTTGTTTTGTCGGCTAAAGCCCCGACGCACGGAACGCCACAGTGTCAGAACCGCCGCCGCGCCGCCATCGCCGCCCGGTGACCTAGCTCGCGCGTTCCATCCAAACCAACACGGCATCGAGTTCTGGTGAGCTCCTGCCCCTGCCGTTCTTTTCCTTTCCACTCTACCGCCGTTACGCGGGTCGGGCCGCGTGGCCGCCGTGTCGCGGTGACCACGGCGGCCATGGTCGTGGGCACGCCGACGAGTAACGTGGCAAGCCACAAGAGCGGCGTGCCTGCATCAGAGCAAGAAGGCCGCCCAATAGAAACAGTGATGGGCCGAATCAAATCATGGGCCAAAATAAAAATAAAATCGGCCCATAGTGAATAGTATCGGGCTAAATGAACAGTGCTAGGCCGTGCACAGTGTCGGGCCAGAATGAAATCTTATGTTTGGTTTTGGAAATTGATGACACACTTGTGGACTAATCCTTTACTCTAAGTGTGTGACTTAAGAAAGGATTAGGTGGATGACAAGGAGCATGATGATCATGAACGTGGACAATGATGGTGGACATGATGGATCGTCAAGCTCGGTGATCGGCTTGAGAGGAACCCGAGAGATCAAGGAAAAGGTATCTTGATAGGGTTTTCCTTCCAGTGATCAAGACACGATAGAGCGTGTGATCACATTATAGGATAGATAGCCGACTATCAAGAGGGGATGCCGCGACAATCCTTTGGTGAAGTGCTTCTAGGTCCAATTGACTTGCATATTCCAATTAACTTCGATCTTGCCTAACATCTCGACGTGCTAACATTGGTGATAACGTGGTCATCTTGGACGTGTTGGCAACCTATGGCAAGAGGCGAAGCAAGTTTGAAGCAAAGAGCAAAGAAAAGGAAGAAGAAGTCGCCATTTTTCGAAGTGACCGGACGCTTGCCGGACCGACCGGGCGCATGCACCGGTGGCTCCGGTGGGTGCGCGTGCGAGCCCCCAGCGGCATTTTTGCGGATCTTGCCGACCGGACCCTCGACCGGATGCTTCCGGTGGTCGACCGGATCCGCTGATCGGACGCACGTAGGAAGGGTGCCACCGTGGGCCCAACCCTTGTCGGTAGTGACCGGAAAAGATGACCGGACTCGCGACCGACCCGGGGTGGTTCCGGGCGGTGCGTCCGGCCACCCCCGAAGAGCAAATTTTTTGGAGCAACGGCTCCATTTCGAGAGGAGCCATATATATACTTGGTTGGCTGGTTCCTTAGGCTCTCTCTTGCACATTTGAAGCTTCCAACTTGCTAGTGAGCATTTGATACTCCTCTCCACTCATCTCTCCATCCATAACTCGAATTCTTGGTGAGACTGAGAGTGATAGAAGTGCATTGCATCATCGGTTGCATCTAGAGGCACTTCATCCTTAGAGAAGCCGCGGGATTCTTGTTTTCTTGGGAATTTGCCCTGGTTCCCTAGCGGCTTGGAGCAAGAGGCGGTGTTGAGCTCAAGTGGAGCTTGTTTGAGGCCACACCGGTGGTGATTGTGAGGGGTCGTTCCTTACCCCGTGGGAGATTCGTGAAAAGGAGCACTAGTGGATTGCTCGTGGCTTGTTGGACCCTCTCTTGTGATCGTTTGCTTGAGCGCCCATAGGGGTTTTGGCACCGCCATTAAGCTTAGCAACCGTCAAGTGAGTGTGTCGCCACAACGGGGACTAGCGTGCTGGCAAGCACGTGAACCTCGGTGAAAAATCATCGTGTCAACCTTGTTGTGCTCGTTGGAGATTTCTTGTTGATCACGGTGATTGGCTTCCACCTCTACACATCGACGTCGGTATATCGCTTCACTACTCCTCGTGTATTTACTTTGATATATCTTGTGTAGCTTTGCTTAGCTTGTTAGCTTGAGTAGTGTGTTAGTTTGCTTAGTCTTGTTAGCTCCTAGTTGTTATCTAGTTAGAATTGCTTGTTCACCTAGGAGTAAACTAGCGACATAGCTTTTGAGTGGATTAGAGACAATAGAATTGACTTGTGGCTTGCATAGAGAGCTTGTTGCATTGCTTAATAAGCTTCGCCATCTTATTTACTAATCCGGGTGCTTAGTGTTGTTGCAAGAATTTTTAATAGGCTATTCACCCCCTATCCATTAGGACCTTTCAAGTGGTATCAAAGCCGAGGCACCGTATTTGAGTGGCTTAACATCCAACGGTGACAAATAATGGCTACGTTTCATGTCAACAACACCAAGAAGGCGCCACCTTTCGATGGCACCAACTTTAGGCATTGGAAGTTGAAAATGACCGCACACCTCAAGCAAATCAATAGAGAAGTGTGGATTGTGACTGAGAACAAGTTTGAGGTGGCAAAGCCAAATGAGCCAACCGCCGCGGAAGAGAAGAAGATATATGCCAATGATATGGCCGTGAGTGCTTTTCGTGAGGCATTCAATGATAGAGTATTTGAGCAAGTCAAATCACTCACCATCGCCCATGACATTTGGAAGAAGCTAGAAGAGTGCTATGAGGGCACCGAAGGTGTCAAGCAAGCCAAAGCCTACGTCAAGCTAGAGCAATTCAATAGCTTCAAGATGGAGGAGGATGAAAGTGTGCCGGAGATGTTTCACCGCATGCAAGTATTGGTGAATGATCTCAATGCACTTGGTGAAGATATCAAGGACACAACATTCGAGATGCTCAAGACGGTTTTGGTGAAGACCAACTTGAAAACCTTGACACCAAACCAATTGCTTGATGAGATGATGACCGATGATTCATTTAGAGATGATTCGAAGAAGCAAGAGCTCATCAACAAGGCCAACAAGAAGGCTAAGGATGAGGACAAGAAAGATGACAAGAAAGGGCTAGCACTCAAAGCTAGTTCTTCATCAAAGGGCAAGAAGAAGAAGGAAGAATCAAGCGATGAAGAGGATGACACTTCTACTAGTGGGAGTGAAGTGGATGAGCAAATGGCTCTCTTTGTGAGGAGATTGGGAAAGTTTGTGAAGAAGAACTACATCTCCAAGAACAAGAAGAAGCGATCATCCAAGAAGAAGACCAAGGATGGCAAGAATGAAGGCAACATGACATGCTTTCGTTACCATGATGATTGTCACTTGATTGCCGAGTGCCCATATGAGAGTGATGATGAGAAGGCCATCAAGAAAGCAAGAAAGAAGAATGATGCCAAGAATAAGAAGGGGAAGAAGCCCAAGAAGAAGAATGAGTCACATGTGGCTATGTGGGATAGTGATGGCTCATCCTCTTCAACTGATGAAGAAGAGGAGAAGAAGAACAAGAAGAAGGGACAAGCTCACCTTGCTATGCATGACAAGATCTCCCTCTTCGACACTCCTTCCTCATGCTTCATGGCTAAGGCCACCAAGGTACAATCTATCACTAGTGATGATGATGATGATAGTGATAGTGATAGTGATGATGAGGAGCAAACACTCACTAGGGAAGAATTGCAAAGCATGCTTGATGATTGCATTGTTATGTTCAAGCAAAGTAGAAAGGAATGCAAGGGCTTGCGTAAGGAAACAAAGAGCCTTAAGCAAGAACTTGTTGAGCTTCGGGCATCTTATGAGAGTCTAGAGGTAGACCATAAGAAGCTTGAGAAATCTCATTCTAAGTTAGAGAAAGCTCATTCCTCTCTACTAAAAGAGCACAAGTTGTGCCTAGTGGTTGAAAATATTGATACATCCAATGCAAGCATCATGTGTGACATTCTTGTTGATGAATCAACCCCCAAGTGTGAGACCTCCACTAGCTCTATCACTAGCATATCCATCTCTAGTGAAGATAATGACAACCCTATGCTTATTTATGAGAATGCTTGTTTGAAAAGGGAAGTGAAGGAGCTCAATCACACCTTAGCTAAAGCTTATGGTGGTGAGGACCGCTTGCTTATGTGCTTGGGTAGCCAAAGGGCATCCTTGTATAAGGAGGGCTTAGGCTATATCCCCAAGAAAGGCAAGGCCGCCTATGTGACTCACAAGACTCATTTTGTGAAGAGCAATGGTAGCTATTGCAAAGCTTACAAGCAAGTTGGTCATGTGGAGCAAAAGTGCATAAACAAGAGAACTAATGTCTCTTCCATCAAGCTTGATCATTCTTATATGCTTGTGAAGAAGAACAATGGTGTTCGTGCTAGGTACATTAGTACACCATGGATGGGCTCAAAGAAGAAAGTCATTTGGGTACCAAAGGCCTTGGTGACTAACCTTAAAGGACCCAAGCAACATTGGGTATCTAAGAAGAATTGATCTTATTTTGTAGGTCAATTATCGTGCCAGAGGAGAGCATTGGATAATGGATAGTGGGTGCACTCAACACATGACCGGGGATTCTCTTATGTTCAAGTCAATTAGCATCAAGGGCATTGATGAATATGAGTCAATCACTTTTAACAATGACAAGAAGGGTAGTGTTTTGGGTCTTGGTAAGATTGCTATTACACAAGAGAAGACTCTATCCAAAGTGTTGCTAGTGGACAATCTTGATTACAATCTATTGTCGGTTTCTCAACTTTGTGATCTTGGTTACAAATGCATATTCACAAGCCAAGAAGTTGAAGTGGTTAGTGGTGATGGTGCCAACATGATCTTCAAGGGATTTAGATATGGTGATCTCTACCTTGTTGACTTCAACTCAAAAGAAGCCAAGTTGACAACATGTTTACTCTCAACGGCTAGCAAAGGGTGGTTGTGGCATAGAAGACTTGGTCATGTTGGGATGAAGCAATTGAACAAGTTGATGAAGCATGACTTGGTTAGAGGCTTGGATGATGTGAAGTTTGAGAAGAACAAACCTTGTGGAGCATGTCAAGCCGGGAAGCAACATGGCAATGCACATCCAACCAAGAGCATAATGAGTACAAGTAAGGTATTTGAGTTGCTACACATGGATTTGTTTGGGCCAACATCATACTCTAGCATTGGTGGAAACAAGTATGGTTTTGTCATAGTTGATGACTACACTAGATACACATGGGTGTTCTTTTTGCATGACAAGAATGATGTGTTTGAGCTATTCAAGACCTTTGTCAAGAGAGTGCAAAATGAGTTTGAGACATCCATCAAGAAGATTAGGAGTGACAATGGAAGTGAATTCAAGAATACAAGAATTGAAGAGTTGTGTGATGAGCTTAGAATTGGACATCAATTCTCACCAACCTACACTCCTCAATCCAATGGTGTAGTTGAGAGGAAGAATAGAACCTTGATTGAAATGGCAAGATCAATGCTTAGTGAGTACAATGTTAGCCATTCCTTTTGGGCCGAAGCAATCAACACGGCTTGCTATTGTAGCAACCGTCTCTATTGTCATGGAATGCTTGGCAAGACACCATATGAGATGCTAAATGGAAGGACCTGGACATTCAATCTGTCCTCTCGTGTTCCTCCCCAAGCCGGGCATTCAATCCCCCCTCCTCGTGTTCCTCCCCAAGAGGTGAGCATCTTTGGATTCGCATTCAATTTCAGGAGACTGTCGTGCCGCGGGAAGCAGAGGAAGGAGAGTGGACGCAAGTGCGATGAAGATACTTGGTGGCGCAGCTCCAAATTCAAGCCGTCGGTGCCTTCCTACCACCCAGCCACCAAGCTCAGCTCAGCACGCTCCTCCGCCATTAAGAGCCTCCGCTAAAGTCTGCGAGTAAGTGCATCTGCTGGCCTCCCCCGGGGCCATTATGCCGCCGCCTGCAAGGACCCAGTGAGATGTTTTCTCTACATATCTTGGGGGCATAAAGCTCGTCCATTGCAAGTAGACTCGGAGGCCGAAGGCCCTCCTCCTCCGCCACCTCCAAAGAATCGACATCCACAATTTCCCTCACTGCATTGGGCGCCAGAATTTTGGGCGGCTTCCCGTCCCCGGAGGGACTGGGCATTCACTCCGTCCCCTCCTATTCCTCCCCAAGCTAGGCATTCAATCTGCCCCCCTCGTGTTCCTCCCCAAGAGGTGAGCATCTTTGGATTCACATTCAATTTCGAGACTGCCCGTGCCGCGAGAAGCAGAGGAAGGAGAGTGGACGCAAATGCGACAAAGATACCGGTGACACAGCTCCGAATTCAAGCCGTCGGTGCCTTCCTACCGCCCGACCACCAAGCTTAGCTCAGCACGCTCCTCCGCCATTAAGAGCCTTTGCGAAAGCCTGCGAGGTAAGTGCATCCGCTGCCTGGCCCGGGGCCATTGTGCCGCTGCCTGCAGGGACCCAATGAGATGTCTTCTCTGCAAATCTTGGGTGCATAATGCTGCGTCCTTTGCAAAAGCACAGGAGGGCGGTGTCCCCCCTCCTCCTCCACCTCCCGCCAAGTGACATCCACAATTTCCCCTGCTGCATTGGGCATCGTAATCTTGGGCAGCTTCCCGTCCCCGGAGGGACACGGGCATTCAATCCGTCCCCTCGTGTCCCTCCCCAAACGGGGCATTCAATCCGCCACCCTCGTGTTCCTCCCCAAGAGGTGAGCATGCCGGATTCGCATTCAATTTCGAGAGATCAAGTTGCCGTAAGAAGCGAGAGGAAGGAGAGTGGACGCAAGTGCGATGAAGATACCGGTGGTGCAGCTCAATTCCAGCCGCCGTGCCTTCCTACCGCCCACCACCAAGCTCACTCAAGACGCTCCTCCACCATTAAGAGCCTCCGCGAAAGTCTGCGAGGTAAGTGCATCTGCTGCCTGGCTCGGGGCCATTATGTCGCTGCCTGCATGGACCCAGTGAGATGTCTTCTCTACAAATCTTGGGGGCATAAAGCTCGTCCTTTGCACGCAGCCCCGAGGCCGAAAGCATCCCCTCCTCCACCACCTCCAGCAAAGTGACATCCACAATTTCCCCCCGCATTGGATGCCGGAATCCTGGCGGCTTCCGTCCCTGGAAGGACCTGACATTCAATCCATCCCCTCGTGTTCCTCCCAAAAAGCCGGGCATTCAATCCCCCTCCTCGTGTTCCTCCCCAAGAGGTGAGCATCTTTGATTCAGTATTCAATTTCGAGACTGCCGTGCCGCGGGAAGCGGAGGGAAGGAGTGGACGCAAGTGCGATGAAGATACCGGTGGCGCAGCTCCAAATTCAAGCCGTCGGTGCCTTCCTACCACCCAGCCACCAAGCTCAGCTCGACCGCGCTCCTCCGCCATTAAGAGCCTCCGCGAAAGTCTGCGAGTAAGTGCATCTGCTACGGCCCGGGGCCATTATGCCGCCGCCTGCAAGGACCCAAAGTGAGATGTTTTCTCTGCAAATCTTGGGGGCATAAAGCTCGTCACTACAAGCGGACTGGAGGCCGGCGTCCCCTCCTCCTCCGCCACCTCCAAAGAACCCGACATCCACAATTTCCCCCCGGCAAAGATTGGGCGTCGAATTTTGGGCAAATTTCCGTCGTCCTGGAGGGACCCGGGCATTCACTCCGTCCCTCCTATTCCTCCCAAGCTTTGGGCATTCAATCTGCCCCCCTCGTGTTCCTCCCAAGAGGTGAGCATCTTTGGATTCACATTCAATTTCAGAGACTGCCGTGCCAGCCGAAGGCGAGAGGAAGGAGAGTGGACGCAAGTGCGACAAAGATACTTTGGTGACACAGCTCTGAATTCAAGCCGTCGGTGCCTTCCCTACCGCCCACCACCAAGCTTAGCTCAAGACGCTCCTCCGTCATTAAGAGCCTTTGCGAAAGCCCGCGAGGTAAGTGCATCCATTTGCTGGCCCGGGGCCATTATGCGCCCCGCTGCGAGGACCCAAAGTGAGATGTCTTCTCAAATCTTGGGTGCATAATGCTCGTCACTGCAAGCAGACCCGGAGGCCGAGCGTCCCCCCTCCTCCTCCACCTCCGGCAAGTGACATCCACAATTTCCCCTGCTTTGCACCAGGCGTCGTAATCTTGGGCAGCTTCCCGTCCTCGGAGGGACCTGGGGCATTCAATCCGTCCCCTCGTGTCCCTCCCCAATCTGGGCATTCAATCCGCCACCCTCGTGTTCCTCCCCAAGAGGTGAGCATGTTGAATTCGCATTCAATTTCAGAGACTGTTGTGCCGCAAGAAGCAGAGGAAGGAGACTGGACGCAAGTGCGACGAAGATACTGGTGGTGCAGCTCTGAATTCAGGCCGTCAGTGCCTTCCTACCGCCCAGCCACCAAGCTCAGCTCAGCACGCTCCTCCGCCATTAAGAGCCTCCGCGAAAGCCTGCGAGGTAAGTGCATCTGCTGCCTGGCTCGGGGCCATTATGTCGCTGCCTGCATGGACCCAGTGAGATGTCTTCTCTACAAATCTTGGGGGCATAAAGCTCGTCACTGCAAGCAGCCCCGGAGGCCGAGCATCCCCTCCTCCGCCACCTCCAAAGAAGTGACATCCACAATTTCCCCTCTTTGCATTGGATGCCGGAATCTGGGCGACTTCCGTCCTCGGAAGGACACGGACATTCAATCCATCCCCTCGTGTTCCTCCCCAAGCTGGGCATTCAATTCCCCCTCCTCGTGTTCCTCCCCAAGAGGTGAGCATCTTTGGATTCGCATTCAATTTCAGAGACTGTCGTGCCGCGGGAAGCAGAGGAAGGAGAGAGTGGGCGCAAGTGCGGCGAAGATACTGGTGGCGCAGCTCCAAATTCAAGCCATCGGTGCCTTCCTACCACCCAAACCACCAAGCTCGCCTCAAGACACTCCTCCGCCATTAAGAGCCTCCGCGAAAGTCTGCGAGGTAAGTGCATCTGCTTTGGGCCGGGGCCATTATGCCGTACTGCAAGGACCCAGTGAGATGTTTTCTCTCTCAATCTTGGGGGCATAAAGCTCATCACTTGCAAGCGGGACTTCGGAGGCCGAGCGTCCCCTCCTCCGCCACCTCCAAAGAACCGACATCCACAATTTCCCTGCTGCATTGGGCGCTAGAATTTTGGGCAGCTTCCGTCCCCGAGGAGGAACACGGGCATTCACTCCGTCCCCTCCTATTCCTCCCCAAGCTGGGCATTCAATCTGCCCCCCTCGTGTTCCTCCCCAAGAGGTGAGCATGCTGGATTCACATTCAATTTCAGAGACTGACGTGCCGCAGGAAGCAGAGGAAGGAGAGTGGGCGCAAGTGCGACAAAGATACTGGTGACACAGCTCCGAATTCAAGCCGTCGGTGCCTTCCTACCGCCCAGCCACCAAGCTCAGCTCAGCACGCTCCTCCGCCATTAAGAGCCTCCGCGAAAGCCTGCGAGAGGCAAGTCGTCCGCTGCCTGGCCCGGGGCCATTATGCCGCTGCCTGCAGGGACCCAGTGAGATGTCTTCTCTGCAAATCTTGGGTGCATAAAGCTCGTCACTGCAAGTAGCCCCGGAGGCCGAGCGTCCCCCCTCCTCAGCCACCTCCAGCAAGTGACATCCATAATTTCCCCTGCTGCATTGGGCGCCGGAATCCTGGGCAGCTTCCCGTCCTCGGAGGGACCTGGGCATTCAATCCGTCCCCTCGTGTTCCTCCCCAAGCTGGGCATTCAATCCGCCCCCCTCGTGTTCCTTCCCAAGAGGTGAGCATGCTGGATTCACTTTCAATTTCAGAGAATGCCGTGCCGCAGAAAGCAGAGGAAGGAGAGGGCGGCTTTCTTCTGCCTGCCTCTCACCGGCGCTGAGAAAAATGGGATCCGTTCTCTGGGATGTTAGCACTGTTGAGCTTACGAGCAAACACACCACTAACTACAGAAAAAGTTTTAGGAGGGTAGCGTTAAAGCAGTGTTAGCACTAGTGCTTGCCTGTTTGGTGCGATTCCTGATGCAGTACAAGAACGTAGCTTTGTGCATTTGGTTGGAGCACACACACATATTTGCACTGGCAAAAGGGGGTGGAGCTGTGCAAACTGCAAAGCGAGGCTCCTCCTCCTTTCTAAGAACAGTAGCATCTTTCTAAATATTAGCTCAACATAACGAGGGAGGATCAACCAGATACTAGGTAGCTTCAAACACAGTGTGGTTATCCTTCGGAACTCGGTTGAGACCCAAAAAATATGAACTGCGGAGCTCTAAAGATTTTTGGCGCCCGGTTGCTGGTGCGAGTTCTGCCCCCAAAACGGAAATGTACCAAATCTTTCCTCTCTCAGTTATACTGCATGAGCTCGTTCTTGCAGTGCATCCACTTATTAAGGCTTGAACATGCTGATGTGAATCATGTGACGCATTTTATGTTTGAAAATTACTAGTAATCATCAAGTGAGCTGCCTTGCAAGATGAGAAAGACGTTCTGCTAGATGTGTAACACAATGCAAAAATAAAAGAACTTGCCTTGACAAAACACCACGTAGATTACACAAACAAATCCCTGGTTTTTCTATTTTAAAATTGAAACACACACCTGCCCAGTTTTAATAGGAAAGATTTGGGCTGCTGTAGTAAACTCAGATATAGACGGAACAGCAAGGCACAGCTGACCTTGGGTACCCGGTGGGAGGACACTTGGTAGATGTTTCACATTCACGGCCTCACCACATAAGATCGATGTGCGCAGTCACATGGCTGTCCTTGTGAGAGCAATGAAGCATAGTAAAGTGGTCTAGTAGTAGCACCCCGATGAACTGCATTGAAGGTACAATAGAAAAAATTGGACATGTTTTCCTAGTGTTTTGCTGGTAGGCACTGCTGAATTTAGCCGTTGAAAAATGATTACTATGGGGGTTTGTTTAGTTTAACTGTTTTTCTCCATTTTCCTGAGACTGTACTTTTCTCATTCCTGTTTAAGGACAGTTGTATCAGCTCTGCAAATTAACCCTCCCAAACTCTACTGTGATTGTTTGTTTCATCTGAAATTGCATATAAAGAGCACATAAAAGTCCCAGTAAGAATGCCCGAGATGAGATCTGTGTTGGGTTTACTCACTGTTATACTACCATGCACTTGACTGGGTCTATTCAGTGTCATTTAATTTTTTGTGGACTGTAAAATCGTTTAGCACCTATCCATAAAGGGAATTTATCACTTAGCGTACTAGATTTCACTGGTCAAACTTACTATCCATCCTATGCAACAAATGCAAAGGTAGTCTATTCTTATAGTTTCCTCTACCAGCATAGTATCTTGATGGCAAAGGTACAGAAATCATAGAGCAGATATTAAACACTCCTACTCTGCGCGATAATATTGTTATCTATGTTAAGCAGAGAAGTTTTTCGAGGAGCAGCAGTATTGTGATTGTAGTAAAATTATTGCTAAATTTACACTTACAATGATTAGTCATTTCTTGGCTTCTTGCACTACACGTCTGCTCAGTAATGGTGACTTTGAGACAGCGCCAGCTGGTGGTTTTGTAAAATCTTGCTGAGGGTGCATCGGCAATCCCTGGTTGGACAATCAATGGCACGGTTGAACTCATTTCAGCAGGCTAGCACCAGGGTGGCATGATCCTGATTGTTCCAGAGGTATCCCCTCAGAGCTCTTCTCCCCCCTTCCCCAGTAGTTGTCCTTAAAGTTTCTTTCTTTGTATCGTATTTTTTCTTTGTTGCTTCCCCCTCTGCTCTGTACTCTTTTTTATTTTTGTTTGAACCTTTCGGTTTAATAAAGCTACTATAGGGACTTCGGTCCCTCCAGATGCTTAAAAAAAAAGTAGTTGTGCTTAAACATCTGTATTTTCGTGGCAGGGGACCATGCTGTAAGGCTAGGGAATGATGCTAGCGTTGGTCAGGTGGTGGAAGTTGAGAAGGGCTCGGAGTATGCCATCACATTCAGCGCTGCCCGGAGGAACTGAATGTTTCGGTGCTAGGTGGCGTATCACAGACAGTAGACTTGCAGACATTGTACAACATAGAAGGCTGGGATGCGTACGCCTTGGCTTTTCAGGCGACGGAAGAGCAGGCACATCTTCAATTCATGAACCCTGGCTTGGAGGTCAAGAAGCTCTTCACTCCAGACAAACCAAAGGGTATGTGATGTATTAGAAGTTAACACAAAAGTTGCAATTTCATTCCAGCTATGTGTTATGATTGATTTCAGCAAGTCTTGTACAATCTGAAGTGCTGAATGGAGACTTTGAGAAGGGTCCATGGATGTTCCCGAACACGAGCTTTGGCGTGCTGCTCCCAACTAACCTTGACGAGCAGACATCTGCCATACCTGGTTGGATGATCGAGTCAAACCGTGCCGTCCGCTACATTGACTCTGATCAGTACAAGGTTTCCCAGGGCAAGCGTGCCATTGAGCTTCTGTCAGCAAGGAGGGTATCATCTCCCAGATGGTTGAGACTGATGGTTGAGACTACCCCTCAGAAGGTTTACAGCCTGACGTTCACACTGGGCACAGCGGGGGACTCATGCCAACCAGCCAACCAGCAATGGCTGTCATGGCATTTGTGGGGGACCAGGCCCAGAACTTCCACTACTCGCCAATGGGCAACGCCACCAGGCTCCGAATGTGACGTTCACTGCGCGTGCTGAGAGAACACGCGTGGCATTCTACAGCGTGTACTACAACACGAGGAGTGACGACCACAGCTCGCTGTGTGGACCGGTGATCGACGCCGTCCGGGTATGGGGCTTGAACGCAGCGGCTGGGTTGAAGGCAAGTATTACACTGGTTCTTGGCATTGTTGGTGTCCTTGGCATGGTGCTGTTCTGAAATCTGAATCTCTGGCTGTGGTCTTGGGAAGTATGGATGTATAACCTCATGGTAGTTGGTGGAGGCTTACTAGTTTTGCTAGTAAGCTTTAAGTTTGTTGAGTGATATGAGCTTAGGCTAAAAAGCTACCAGAACCTACATGTTATTGCTTGTGTCACTCCATTTGTGATTTCCGAAGTAACATGCAATTATATGGGATTGCGTGATTTGTTTGTCGTAGCTTGTAATATGAGATGTCCGAACTCCGAAATGTGCAAAGTTCATCTCTTCAATATATTAGAAAAGAGTAAAGTACAACAACAATTGTTCTAAGTTTATATACTCCCTCTATTCTTGAATAAATCAATTCTTACAATTGTCTTAACTCGACCTTTTTCAAATTTGATTGAATTTTTATAGAAAAGAGCATCAAATCAAATTAGTATCATAAGATACACAACGAGATATATTCCCGTAATGGTTTCAACTGGTGTCATAAACATAGTTATCATTTAATACAACTTTAGTCAAACTTTATTATATATTTCTAGTTACAGACTTTACCAATGTTAAATAATTATTGTAATATTCTCTCCTTCGCATTTGAACGAGTTTCAAGAATCCAAATTCTTTGCATTTGACACAACATTCAAAAGCTTTCTGTTCAAAGCATACTTTAAACATGTTTGATCAAACCTTTCATACACCTAAAACAAAACCGTTCTGATTTCTCAACAATGTTCTAACCATTGCAACGTTTTTTTTAGTGTGTGTCTTTTCTAAATCTAAAATAAAACTTTGATGTGAGATCTTATCATGAGGTATCTAAGTACAAAATTTTGGGTTACAAGAACTTTTCAACTGGTAGAAATTTTGACTATGTTACAGCATGCAGCTAGCTTTACAAGCACTTAACCCCATGATAAGTATAGCTTTCTGCCTGACGTCAGCTGTACATCCTAACCATTTCCGTGAGCGTCAGAACAAGTGACGCTGCATGCTCTCCACTAGTGCAGTACTGATACCGACCATCAGCTTCATATCTATGTTCAGACTTGTCAGATACAAATCCGTGCTAGTCACCACCAGATCAGGACGATCTCGCCTGGAAAGCAAGAAACGCTGAATATAATTTGCTCGCTCTGCCTTGTAACGTTTTAGCTCTTTGATTGCCGCCAGCAGCACATGCAAGGAAACTGGTGCGAAAAATGGCTGCAGAAAGTATGGAGTTTTCAGTGGGAAATCCATTTCAATGAAGTATGGCTTAACATGCACATGGATTTTGATGTATGCTAAAAAATTTCATCCCACCACTCTATAGTTTGATAAAGTGTATTGCAGATTGGTAAGCTATATTCTGAGATTTTAAATAGAAGATAATTGAAGAATCAAACAATAACTAGAATATTTACTTCCAGGATTAAAGAAAATTATGAGTATCATCACAAAAGTTTGGAAAGCTGACACAAGTCTGCAATAGTGTACTAACCATGTAAATGGCGAAATAGTGCTCTATTGAAGCATAACTGATTGACATAATGGATGGATGGAAAAATGCATCCTCAGCCAATGCCCTGGCTCTTGTTGCAGATACTGTACATCAGCACAATTCTCAGCAAATGTTCATAAACGTGCAAGGAAATTATAAGAAGCGAATTATCATCAACTTGCCTGCTGAAGCGTCACTTATTCCTAGAGTTGCATTTCCTTGAGCTAAATTTGCAGCTTCAAGAGAAAGCTCAACCTGGAAAGAAAATGAAACTGGTTGGAACAAGCTTAAACTTGCTATTAACTGATCATATCTACAATCAAAATTGTAAAACAATCAGAACAACCTATGCACAAATGTTTTAAATACCAGGTAAGATACAACAACACATAGGATACATATGATGCAGGTTTAGTGAAATATTTAAAGAAACATATCATCTGAATGTAACTACTACTGTTGTTTTAAGCGTGCATAACCAAAATGATAGAAATATAAAACAAGTTTACAGATCAACGGGATCGCATTTAGCAAGAGTGGTAGAAGGTAGAATCTGTCTTCCAATTTCATCCATGACAATCATTCTAGGGAGAGAGCGGACCTGGCCACATAATAACATTAGTGACGCCCACGTGCAGATCAGGCTTTTGTATATCATTATTAAGAACTGGTTACAGTGGAGAGTGAGAAACACAAAATGACCATTAGAGCTTTAGATGTACATTTATTGGTGGGGCAGGAACTGGTTTCTGAATGCATACCAACAAACATATGATTTGTAACCGTAAATAGTTGTGTTCGTAATGAACTGCTACAACATCTAGACATTGGCATCATCTACCTTTGGTGAAAGCCTGGAAAACCCTGATCGATCTAACACTCAATGTTCAATGGTTCGATTCTATAATGAACTGCTACAACTTTAGTACTGACAGTTTGAGAATATGCAAAGCGTGCTAATCAGAACGATAACAATTGTCACCAAATGTTGTCCCATGGGGCAATGAATATGGGATAGAAATTACAGATCGTGTATGTCATGCTTCACCATAGAAAGATGATTTTTGTACTGTGCTAAAATATAGTAAGCCAGTTGAGAAAATATTTACCATTCTGCTAACCCCTTTTCACTAACTACAAATTTAGTTAGCTCGTACATATCTTGTGAGAGATAAGATGGTTTTAGACCAAACAACTGCCTTAGTTGTCCAATGAAAATTTCGGGGTCTCCATAAGTTCCTGTTTCATATAGACGTCTCAACAAATAATGCTATTACAAAAAAGGTATTTGAATGCTTGAAAGGGTGGCCTTTGCATCTGAACATGGCAAGGATATCAAAGAGGCAATAAAATGACAAAATCCACACACCTGAGATGACATCTTCTTCCGGGTGCCATGAGTCTTCTTGGAATCAAGTGAGCAGTCCGGTGGGTTCCAGATAAGAACACCTCCCCACATCTATGTAACAAAACAATGCTGTCAAGTAAACAGCAAGATGGGTAACAGAAAGAAGGTTGTTTTTTTGTGACAGCTAGGTATAGTACCACTTACTGGGGATATAAATGCATTAGTTTTTGAAAGACCACCATCAGGAAGTTGTAAATATAAAGGGCATTCCCTTGCAGATGGAATGTATCTGATGGTGATTATTGAATAAACGGTTCAGCAGAGCATCGGGAAACATTTGTACACTAATAGCAAGCTTTTTTTATCTTGGTTTCGTTCTCTTGTTTGTAATGGTTTAATTATCTTTCAGTGTTGGTTTGGCATTTTGGATTGTTTACAAATTACAATTTACAAGTAATAAACCAACTTGATAAATGACCCATCAAGCTAACTAATGTTTTAATCTGTGCACACTTGACAAATGAAAAAACAGAATATAGAGGAAAAACATGACATTTTCTGTTACGGGTTGTGTCCTTAGGCTTTCATCAGTTTTCAAAATAAAAAAAAAAAATCATGGACAATTATATCTACCAGAAGTTTAACAACTGAAAATGATTATGCAATAGTGTAAAAAAGGAAGGCAATTTTATTGAAGAGAACAAATTATATCACATCATGTTTTCGAGACTTTTGAGTGAAGTTTCATGTACAACAAAGAAACAGAGGCTAATAGTCAAGTTTGATCCAAGGAACATACACCACAAATTGAAGAACTTTTGATCGTCCTGTAGCTAAAACTGATGTATCCAAGTGCCACTCATTTGAGTTTACCTGTCAACGTCATATTTTTTGTGGAGTGATTAATCTTTTGGACTCACAGTTAATCAGTATAGATGATTGTTTCAAGCAATCAATAGAATGTAGTAAAATCAAAAGCAAAAAGTTTCTACAAGACAAGTCAGCCACATACAAAGAAAGGAATGTCTCCCATACTAAGGACATTGCCACCCAGTTTGTCATCAAAATAAGAATAGGACGACTTAGGAGTGTGGTACAAAACCTGAAAAGAAGTGATAGGATTATTACTTGTTGAAAACAACAATATTAAACAAAAAGGAATATCAGGATTTTCATAAGAAATGGAAGAAGCTAGCTTAGTTTAATACAAATTAGCACCTGACTTTCTATACTGATTTCTGCAATTGGTCGCAGTGCCTCAACCACAGGATTCAACATCCTCTCGCCAATCTTTTCAAAATCCCTGCACGTAGAATGCCTAAGTGTGAAAGTTCCAACAGCGGCAACAACAAATGAAAATAGGTTTCATTTTTGCAATAAGCTAAACATAGTCTACAGGACATCTGACTGATGTAAATAAGAAATATATCATATCCCCATTGTCGAGATAGAGTAATGTTTTGCACAGGTACCTTATTGATGCAGTCTAATATGTTGTGTGTTACCTGTACTTAAACATATGACATAGAATATAAACAATTGAATCTTTCTAGCAATTTGATATGAAAGGGAATAACACAACAATAAAGCAATAGCAAAACTAAAGATGTATAGCAGAGTTGCGAACTTTGTTCTTACCAATCATACACCCAATCACTTGGATCAGCATTCAACAAGCTAAAGGATAGAACAACATTTCCGTCTCGATCCTACTGCATGAACTCGCCTTTCCCAATGCCCGCCCTCACCCTCCTCAAAACCCCCATTCATGAAATACTTGGCAAATAACTTGCCAATAACTGAGACAGACCTTAACCTCATCAGCCTTTCCAACCACCCAAGCATGTCGATGCTTCCCAATGACAACCCCGATACCCTCTGCATCATCGGTCTCCACAACCACAACCGTGTAAACCCTAGACCCATCCCTCCGCCGGCCGCCTAAAGCCGAGTGCGGCAATTCATCGAACACCTCATCGCCAACCACCAGTTCCGATTGGTCACGGCGCCACACCGCCAACTCGAGCCAATGCCGCTGCTGGCTGGAGCGTACCACCAACCGACTCAATGGTGACCGATACCGAGACATTACAAGCGATAGAAAGTGGGTGGGAAAGCTCGAGCTGCGCTGAAATTGCTTGCTCAAGGCGATAGGTTAGGGGAGGCATCGAGAGCGACGGGGGTTGAAGCGAAGGAAGACCGCGTGGAGGCCGCATGGGAAGGTGGGTGGATTGGAGTGGAGGCGATGGGCTAGTGCCGTAATTGCGTCCGAAGGCGGCGGCGAACGATGGATCTCGGTAGATTTCAGCAGAAGGGCAGTCTGAGAAGAGAGACACATACGAGTTGTGAGCGAGTTATACGAGAGATGTGCACAAAAACACTAGCCACGGCATAGGGGAGGTCGTGGGTAGTACCGACGACAAAGGAGAGGAGGACGAAAGCGGTGAGAATGAGGCGCTTCACGCCGGGCTTCGTCGTGCGCAACGGAGGCTTGTTGCTGTCGGTAGAGGCAGGAGTAGAAGTAGACGAGTCTCTGGAGACTTCGCCGGAGATAAGAGGAGGAGGAGGAGGCATTTGGGCCTGGTCGCCGGCGATCTCCGCCATCGCTCGAGTGACCGGACGTCCCGCCGGAGTTGTTTGGTTCGTGAGAAGGGAGAGCAGTCAGCTGGGCAATTGATTAACCGACAAATCGGTTCTCGTTCCACCGAAAAATCGGCCCATGCGGCGAGCTCGGAGAAACAATCCAAGTGCCTAGAATGGTAGAATTTCAGATTACAAACGAAGGAGGAAAAGCAAAATCGTTTAGATGCCGCGGGTAGTTTTCATTCCAGATTTGAATCGACGGCTCGTTGGACGTCTTTGCCGCCCCGCCAATGTCGGCCCTCTGTGATGCGCCAATGCTACTGGACTCGCAGCCGCCACCACCACGCTGCTCACGCGTGGACGCCCCAATGCTCGCTACGCCACCGCGCCCTTTCGCCCGGCTCGCCCACTCCGGACGCTGGCTGCTCCGCGCCCCGCCCGCACTAAGCCCGCGCCGCCACTCGTTGTTCCTCACGCACTTGATACTTACTGACCTGAAACATGTGAGCTACTATGTTCGTTGTGTTCTTTTTTAATTTTCCATTATTACTTCTCTCAAGCAATGCTTCATATATCTGTTGCCTTTCAATGTCTGTCAAATTTCTGCACTTTCTTGGATTACTTGTGTTTGTATGGTCATCCTGTTCATCATCTGAGTCCTCCAACTCCTCCTGATCAAATACTATGTCCACAGCATCAGCATACACACCATAGTCGTGCATGTCCTCAATCATGTCTGCAAAAAAAGAAGTCTGAGATAGTAGTAGCGAAATCATGCTGGAATTTGTTGCTAAAAGCAGGTCTGATGCTTTTTTGTTGTTGTTAGTATCCAATTAGCTTTGCAGCCTTTGTGATGTGTTACCTGATTGGGAACCTACTAAATAGTAAATCGATGTACGCACTGAAATAATGAGGAAAAATAATCCAAATTCCATTGACACTTACTGATCATTTGTTGTATCTCGTGTTGGTGTTCAGCAGCTTGTAAATTGAGGTTGAAATCATCTTGTTCAAGTGCAGCAGCAAAGTTGAAATCACTGTCTTGTTCGAGGGGAGCAACAAAGTTGAAATCTATGTCTTGTAGATGGGATTCCTCAACAGCAAGAACTGCAATAGGTGGGGTTAGGCTAAAATATGTGTGTACATGCTACAGTTACTTTCTTTTAGTAATTGAATGAAACAATACCTCCATGACATTCTTCTTGTTCCCCCTCACAAACAGGGATATTGAGATCAATGGCATGCACTGTACCATGTTGCTCTTTCTTCTGGAGAAAGCGGGACTGACCTGTGAGTGGATGCATAGAGCTATATTTAGGCTAAAAGATGAGTGTACACATGACAGTTACATTCTTTTAGTAGTGGAACTTAGAGAAACATTACCCTCATGAGATTCTTCTTGCTCGTGACATGCAGGGATATTGAGATCTATGGCATGCACACCACCCTGATGCTCTTTTTGGAGATAGGGGTACTGACCTTTGAGTGGATGCAATTGGTCTTCATGCATGAAACGGATTTCATCTCCACCATCATCATCAAGCTCTTGATTTAGGTCAGGTAGGGGCCCTTCATTTTCTTCCCCTGGTACTATATTTAGATCTATAACAATGGTTGAAGATGGAATTGTCATGCAGGTTACAGAGGGCTCTTCACTTCCTTCACTTGGTACTCGTATTTAGATCTATGCCCATGGTTGAAGGTTGAAGGTGGAGCATGCAATGGAGCTATGGAGTCTGGAACATTTGGAGCGTGTGGAAGGCTGGTGTTAGCTCGTCAGGAGCGTGGGAAGGCATTTTGTACTAGGGCAAAGGCGCCAAGTCTTTGTTCATTCAAATTTTGAATGTTGAATGCTAGAACTTTCTGTATGCATGGCTTATTCCTGGCCACATGTTGTGTTACGGTTTGTTCCCGACCACGCTTTTGTATCTTTGGCACGTGGATGCATTTTATAATATTATTCGTGTGTCGGGCCCATACCTTTACAAGGGGTATTTTTTGTAATTTCGCATATATGATAAGTTGTCCCTCCCAACCCAAACGTTGAGTCATTTGTGGATGGAGGGAGTAGGTGTGTCGCGTGGGAGTACGAAGAGGGGGAGGACAGAGCGGATTGGGTCAAGACTCAAGACGGAGGGGTGGCTGTGGGCCTGTGGCCGAGTACGCCGACCGCGCTTCTGGCCCCGTACCGGCCCGCCGCCATATTTGGCCCTCCTGTCAGTGACTGACGAGCGGTATATTTCGCACGCGCGTAGTCCACAACTACAGGAGCCCACCAGCTGATTGGGATCCGGCGGTCTGCGGATGCCACGCGCCGCGAGTTGAGGTCCTTTGAAGTCGTACGGCGCGGCTTCTCTCCAGTCGCTCATCCGTGTCGTCCACTTTACATCCAACGGTGACTCCGTGTAAATACCAGAAACAGACCAGGCCAAGTGACGGCCCATACAAGCCCACTAAGTGCTGACTGAAACTTGCAGCGTGGGGTCTGCTTCCATCCAGCGCCTGAAACTTATAGCGCGCCGCCGCCGCCGCTTCCAGCGCTGGTCAGACGAGTAGGGGATTCCGAGTAGGGAGGGGGAGCGCGGGGATGGACGGCGACCTCGACAACGCGTGGCAGGAGACCACCGCGACGCTGGGCGGCGGCTCCCTACCATGACAACGCGTTGCCAACGGTGTCCAGGCCGTTGCACGACGAGCCGTAGCCGAGCGAGGTGCAGGGTCGGTGATGCTAGCTGTTGCCAATCTTGATTATGTCCGGCGCGTTGGGGTTGACGACGCTCCAAAGGCAGGGAAGGTACTGAACGCCCCTTGCCGCCTCGAGCGCCGTGTTCCGGCCTTGCCGTCGTAGCGCATGATACCCCAGTGGCGCTCCAAGTTGCAGGTGGCCGACGGCGAGAGGCCAAGGCACTCATCCAGCTCATCGTCCTCCTCCTTCTCCATGTCTAACAGCAGCTTCAATTTCGCCGTGTAGGGCCGCCGACGGGAGTCGTCTGGCGTGCACAGGACGCGTCCTGCATGCCGCGTCGCCAGAGTCCGCCCTCCATGTTTGCACGAGTGCCTGATGTTTGAGAGAGGGAGCGAGACGGAGGAGAACGCGGGAGAGAAGAACGAGCCAGGTCAGGAAGTGGAGGGGAGCGCCGGCGCGAACCAGAGCACGGCCGCCGGCTGGGGCACCGCCAGCCAGGGCGAGGCCATTGCGGAGCAGACGGCTGGGGCACTGGATTGCCGGGGCGACGCCGGGGAGCTGGCTCGCAGACCGCCGGTGCGAGGTAGGTAGCGCGGTGGCAGCCGTGAAGCGGCGAAGTAGAAGGCGTGCCAACCGTGGAGCAGAGTCACGGACGTTGTGGGCTTGAATGGGCCGAGTACAAGCCTGGTTTGTTTATGGTATTTTCGTATCACGGTTGGATCAAAATCGAACGGTCTAGATCGTGACTGGAGAGAGCAATTGTTCCGTACGACTTTAGAGGATCTCGTTCCCACGCCGCGGCAGCCCATCGCTCGCATACGCATTGGCACAATCACGGCCGCACCACGGTGCACGGTGATCGTCTCGTCGCTGACAAATCACGGTCTGGGCGTTGCGTTCCCCCAGCATGCTAAACGTGGCCTGGGCGTCACATCATCGGATGGCCGGGCCTGTGTGTGACTGTGAGGAGTCGCATCGCATGGATCCGATCGGGCTGGGCGAATGGAAGCAAAGACAACCGGCAGCGGTGGACACAAATGCAATGCAGAAGCAGACGAACAAGCCTGAGCCTGTTGTTTCCGATCGCCACAGGACCATACAATGCGGCCGGGGCGAAGACCGCCGGCAATTAATATTTGCCGTTCGTTCGCGCCAACGATCGAACCCAGTGGGAGCAGCAGCAGCAGGTCCACGGTAGTACTTGAGGCTCTCCTGCCTCCTTCCGCCCCGTGGCCCTCTCACAGCGCCGGAGCGCCCCTCCGTGCATGCGATGCAGACGACGACGCCGGCGACTATCTGCAGGGTCCACGGGGCAGTGCTCACCCCATGCTCCTGCCGCCCCACCGCTCCTGGAAGCCTCCTCAAGCCTTTCACTGGCCCTTCTCGGCACCGGCTCCTCGCTCCCATGGCCTCCACCGTCGACTCACCCGGGACCGGGAGCTCCTCCGCCGACTTCGCCAAGCGCCTAGAACGCGCCTGGCTAATCTTCCAGGTTCTCCCACACCCCTTAATAGCTGTGCTTCCGTGATGCTTATAAGACTTTTTTTGAATATTGATGCTTATAAGACTTAATTTTATTTACGTACAAGTACAACCATCCACGACTACAACACGATGTTAGTTTTTGAATAAAATGCACTCGGGTACCTAAACTATCCCGTGGCACCAGGATAGACTCAAACTTAAAACGTAAATAATCGATACTCAAAAGTATTATGTGGATATGCGGATAGACTCAAACTTAAAGAACGTAACAATCGATATCTCAAACTATTTCGCGGGTACGATAGGTTTAACTTAGAAACGTAATAGCCAGGTACTGATCTATTTACGTTGATCACCACCGATCCAAACTTAGGCCATGCAGTCACCATTAGCTGACGTTTTTTTTTATGTTGTGCCGTTTTTATAGAACCAACATTTTTTCTATTGGGGTCTGATTTTTAAAACAATATGTTCTGGGCACGAATCTATTTAGCTGACATATGTATTATTGCATTTTTTACAATGAATTTGTTCCTGCACAATACAATGTGCAGCACAATACAAATTCCTTGTTGTTTAGTACTTCTAGTGATGATTAAACTGCTCGTTTGAAACATTTTCGTTTCAATTCTATATAGAATGATCTTATATATCGAACAATTAATAGATTCTTTGTGGTCGATCGTGTGCGTCTTTTTGATGCAGATAACATCGTTGCATTACATCAGGAAAACTAAAACTCAATTTATAACTACCACCGTTAGTTCTACTGACTCAATTATATATATTTATTATAAAATGCAAATATTTTAGCACGCACACGTGCATATTTACTAGTTAAATAAAAGTAATAAAAGAAAAGATGACTGCGTGGCCTAAGTTTGTACCGGTAGTGATCAACGTAAATAGATCGAAAGTACCTAATCATTACGCTTCTAAGTTGGAGTACCAATCCGGTACCTACCTACGGAATAGTTTGAGTACTGATTGTTACGCTTCTAAGTTCGAAAGTACCTATCCTGGTACCCGCTGAATAGTTTAGGTACCCCGTGCATTTTACTCTTAGTTTTTATAATCGAGAAAAAAAAAAAACTAACAAAAAACAATGATTTTAGAATTATACGGTCTACTCCCTCCGTCCCCAAAAATAAACGACGTTATGGGAACCGTGTTGGTCAAATTTTCTCAACTTTGACTAAGTTTGTATAAAATACGTGCAACATTTAAATCTTTAAATAAATTTGTTAAAAAAACTAGACTTAAAGATCTTTCCGATGGTACTAATTACTTAACATAAATATTTATATATTTTAATATATAATTACCGCATTTTGAAAACGTTGACTTCTTGGAAGCGAGAAGGTTTTTATTTTGGGACAAAAAGAGTAACACGGATGCTCGCAAAAACATGCACATAATTATCCCTACAAACACACACTTACCCTATAAACCCACGCACACTGTTATGAGTTCGCCAAGCGTATAGAACACGCGTTCCCAAGTTCTCCCACACCCCCTACTCGCTTTTGTTTCCGTGATGTTTATAAGAGTTTTGCACACAATCATCCATTAGAGCAAGTATTATGGCAGTCAGTAGTGGCTAAATGCCGATGGGAGGAGAGAAGGGAGGAGAGAGAGGAGAAGAGGGTTGTAAGCTTACAAACCGGCTTGGGCATAAGAACCAAGAAATTATGTGAGATAGACAAGTAGGCCATGTATTAATTAGAAAGAGCTAACTATTGTATGAGTGGGTCGTAAGAAGGCCGGAAGAAACCTTACACCCGGCTTGTTGGTTGTATTATAATACTTGCTCTTATTACAAACGACATGGTGGCGGAAGCGTGGTGGAAGGGTTGTCTTTTGTAACAGAACCTCCTAATTACTGGGCCCACCTACACCTGTCATTGTCCCAAAGACTTCAGACAGCAGTGCAGATGCATCCAATAACTTAAAAAGCCTATCGAGTGTCATCGGAAACCCCGATTACACCACTCATACCGTGATCAACAAAGGAGAAGCTACAACATTACAACATTTGTTACAAAAATATAGATCGAGTGCGGAAGAATAATAACATTAATTTTATAAAATGTGAGTAAGTTACATTTGAGTAAACTTAACTTAATTAATTTTATGAAACCGAGTAGACTAGAAGACAACCCGGATCATGTCGTGCCCACCGACATAACCTTGGTTAACAAAGACGAGTCGGCACTCGCAACAAGGGTTAACAAACCCCGAGTACGGGAGTACTCAACAAGACTTAACCGTTAAGGAAAAAGGAGGAGACTTAAGAATGCAAAAGCTTCGGGAAACAAGGAAAGGTTTTAGCAAGAATCAAGGACTCATTTTGCGTAAAAAGCTTACTAATAATGAATCCTTACTTTCAATATTTTAACCCAAATTAATATCTCACCTACTCTAGGTGATCCTACACTAGAGCAAACATTTCTTTCATAAGCCAACTTTCTTTTCCTCAAAACCATATTCCATCAATTACTATGAAGACGGTGCGAGGATCAAGTCTCCTTTTCTCGTGGAGCAAACGCCGATTCGAACCGCTTAAAACCCAAATTGGGATAGCTCACCACACAACATATGTAGAACTTAAACTTGCATATGTCAACCCTCACTCGGACCGGCCCAAAACGGGACCGCGTCCCTCGCCACCCGAGAGTACCGTACACCTCCAATCCGGGACTTTAACCCACGAGGGTAACTTGTACTCCCGCCATCTCTCCACTCCCAAGCGCTTGGTTATGCGTTCCCGATTTGGCTCACCTCCGAGATCTCGGGCTTACACAAGTATGTGGCCGGTATTATAAATTCTTGATCCAAGGGCCAATCCACGGGACGGTCCTTAAACGACCAACACGGACAAGCACGCCTAGGTATCCCGCCGGTTTTCAACCTACGTCCCGTCCGATCTCAAATTCATCTCTACTTCTCTTTCTTTTTCCAAAAAAAAAAGGTACCATATTCTCATGTAAAGCATTTTGATGAAAAAGCTTAACTAATTAAGCGAGGGCTAAGCATTACTAAGCATTTTCAAAATTAAACGGTTAACAAGGGAGGTATTGCAATAAACAAGGATGATAATGCAAAGCAATTAGGTTATCACTCAACTCCTAATTACTTAATGCAACATATCATAAGCATAAGTGTAAAAGCTTTATAAAATACAAGGAAGGGTTTAAATGTATCCGGGGTTTGCCTGTGTTGCAGGGAAAAGTTAGATTTCGAAGTTGGACCACCCACGCCACCTTTGACACCCACACATCGGGTGGATGCACCTTCTCCAAAGTTTGGTCATCGAAACCACATCACTCTCGCTCACTACACGTAATAATGATACATTGCTTAACATGATGGAATGGTAAACATGATGCTTGATGGATGCATGAAATGATAAACATCTTGAGTACAACTTTCCTTCACGATAAAGTTGCAACCCAACAAAACCAACTTGTTGAACTACTAACATTCATAAAGAAGTTCTCAAGGACCATTTAATTGTGGTATGATCCAAGATTCACAAAACAACCCAAAGATCACACAAAGCCTAAGTCACTCTACTCAAAGCACTTACTTTTTCTAATAAAATAAATAAAGCATAAAATAATAAATAACTTAACTTTCTCAAAATGGCCCCAAACTTTTTATACAAGAGGGTCATACCATAAAACATCACCAAATAAATTTTCATGATTTTTGAATAAATATTTTATTTTCTAAAAAATCATGGAAGATGCATTTTTCAATTAAAATTTGTATTTTTAAATCATGCAAGAACTATTCAAAACCAAAGTTTCAAATTTTTCGTGGATACACATACTCATGAGAAAGCTCTACAAAAATTTTCAGAATTTTTGAACAAACATTTGAATTTATATGAAATTTACAAAATTTGGCACTATTCATAATCACGAAAATTGATAAAACATTTTATAAAAGGAAAAGAGCCTTCGGGCTCAAAGTGGCCCGATCCTGCTGCGGCCCAGGCGTGAAAACGCGCATGCGCGGCTCCAACAAAGAATACAAGCCAGCGCTGTGGCCAAGGCTGAAGCGGCCCAACTACGCTGCCCGCCAAAGCCCGCCCCGGCAACTTTTGCGTAAAAGGACTCATGCTTTTATAAAATAACAAACAAGTCCAACCACTATTTTGCACTATTCAACTTAGTCACAGACTTTTCACTTAGCCCCCTTAACTTTTTTCTAATTTGCAAACTCGTCCACGAAGGACTCAGAGCGGAAGCAGCGCCGGTGGCGCTCGGCCAAGAGCAAGGCTCGACGGGGCTTTCCCGACGACGGCGAGACGAGCATCAGGCACAAGACGCCTGGCGACCAAAACCTCTCACACAAACGAACCAAACGGGACCTCCACGGGGCGTGCCTAGCCGGGCGGGCACGGCAGGCGAAACCGCCAGCGGCGGCGTTCCGGTGGCTACGGTGGCGCGAAACGACGAACGGACGGTACACTCATGACCAGAGCTCACCGTGGTTCTGAAGTGCTCGCGCTGGTTTGGCCGGAGGCAAGGCGATATGCTCGCGGCGATGACGACACGCGGTGGCGGCGTTCTCCGGCGGCAACGATGGCGTTCCGGTGCGTCTAAGCGTCTTCTCGCAGAAAAGAGCGAGCCGCCCATGATCGCTGTAACGAGGCGGCTAGGGCTCAAGGTGGTTCGTCGTGAGGCTAACCGGAATGGGCTGACGACGACGAGGTGGGTCACGGCGCGCGGTTGCCGGCCGCGGAGAAAATGACGGCGCGCGCGCGACTCAAGCCATGCGGGCTGCGCGGACGGGCTCAAAAGAAACGCAAGGATGTTGCGAAGCTTGTGGCACGGCTAATTTGGGCGGTTGGAGGTTGACGTCGACGGCATGGCGCGGGCGAAGGGAGGTGACCGGCGTGCGACGGGAAAAGAAAGAAAGAAGAAGACGATACCCCGCGCTTTAAGAAAGAAAGAAGAGGACGGTGAGGTCATCGCCAGCCTTCGAGCTCGCCCGGGTTACCGACGCTACGCGGACGCGCGCCGCCACGCGAGATTCGCCACGGCGACCAAAATGACGATACAAAGGCCTAAAAGATGGGCATCCATGCCGGTTCATCGTAGCATCCAAACCCTAACTCTCGCTTTATGCAAAATTCTCCAAAATTTTGAATAAAACTTGAAAAACTCCAAAGAGCAACTTTGCTTAAAATTTCAAGATCTACAATTTTCACAATTGGAAGATTTTCAAATTCTGCCTCCAAATAAGACTTTTTGAAATAGGGTCAAAATGGAAGAAATTTGAATTCAAAATTACTTTTTAAAATTACGCAAAAAACCCTCAAAAACTTTGTACATATCTTTTGTTCATCAAGAAAAGATCTACAAACTATCTTTTGAAAGTTTTGTCAAATTTTGATTAGATTTTGAAATAAATAAAAGGGGATAGATAAGGGTTAGGGTTTAGGGTTTCCGACCAGGGGGGGATCACTTTCGGATTCCTATTCTTTTCGCATCTTTTCGTCCAATCAACTCAACCAACTAACTAAACTTATTTTTGTCCAAACCATTACTTAATCGGTAAATAACACCCGGGTGTTACATCTTTCCACCAAGAGCCGGCGTGGTCTCGACCTGCACGTGGACTCTGGTGGCATGGACTCTGTATCGCTACTCTGCGCTATGCTCTTGTGTGTGTTCGACCTGCAGTTGCTGGCGTGGACCTCGTTACAGAAGCTCACAGAGGGAATGGAGGTGAGCAACGTCAAGAACATGGTCCAGGAGGATGCGATCTACCAGGAGATGCCCACGCCCGGTAACAAGAGCTATGTAAGATCACAATTGCGGCTTAGAGAGCAAGCCGCAATTCATGGAGGGGAAATGTTAGGTACCGTCATATGGGCCAAGTGGGCCAAGCCAGGCTAGCTAAAGGCAACCAGGAGGGCTTCAAGCAAATCATAAATCAAACATCAATTACCCTTGTACCTATTCTAATTCATCTTTCTCCGAAAATCAAATTTAATCAAAACATCAATTACCTTTACCTTGTACCTAGTCTATTGTTCATCTTTCTCCCGTTTTTTGTCAATCTCTGACCTCCCTCTCCCCAAAGTTCTGTATCTGGTACTTCAATCGAGTTATATGTTAGTTAATCCAAGTTGGGTTTTACAAAATTTTTTGGTATTATGGCGATGGATGGATGGGGAGTAACGGTCCTAGACTATTAAGCAGTAAGTCTAGATCAACTGTAAGACAACATACAAATTTCTAGTCCAAATGTTCACAATCACCAGAAAGCATAGGTCCCATTTATCACCACAGAAGCAACAGATACTTCCCCTCAAGCGATGTGTTGGATGGTTGAAACGTGTGCATAATGGCCACATGTCTCGTTTGGTTTGACCCTCGTAGACAACTTGTACTTAGAGATTTTCCTGCTATTTAATCCCCTATGGGCAGATAGTTTCTACCATTTTCTCTTCTAATAGATGAACTCATTGTGGGGAATCGGGGAATGGAGCCAATTAGCCTTAGATATTTGACGACACTATAAAGATAGGCAAATTCTCCACTCACCAAATCAAACAGGCCCGTGCCTAATTTGTTGGTCACTAGCGAGTGTTCCCTTTGTCCTCGACAAGTCAAATATTTTTAATTATATTTTATTGATATTTATAATGTATTATTAGTATCATCAACAAATATGTGCGCGCATTGCAACAAAACATATATCCTGACACGTACACAATCATATGAACAACTTGGGGCATTAAGGTTTACGATTTGAATATTTTATGTAATGGTTGCGTCATTGTCCCTGCGAAGCCCAAACGAAGTTCACTGGTGCCCAAACGATTTCCTTTGGTGAATTCGTGCGGTGATCAGCTCACCACCAAGTCACCATAGAAAGATGCATCAAAATTAACCACCAGTCCTGAGAGCCAAACGAAGTTCACCACAGAAATTCGTTTGGGCTTCGCAGTGACTGGTGGGTTCTCGTGCCTCCGCTGACCGGCGGACGTTCCACTCGAAAAAAAAAAAAAAAGAGAGAGCAGGAATCTCGTGTGCTAGGCTCTGCTGCTGTCCTGCCTCCTTGCTCCTCTCCGACCTCGCAACCCCCAGCCGGAGCCCCTCCGTTTGATGGAAACGCCGGCGGCGACCATCTGCGGGGCCCACGGGGCAGCCTTCGCCCCATGCCCCCGCCGCCGCACCCCTCCTAGAAGCCTCCGGAAGCCTTTCACTGGCCCATCTCGGCGGACGCCAGGGCACCGGCTCCTCGTTCCCATGGCCTCCACCGTCGACTCACCCGGGAGCTCCTCTGACTTCGCCAAGCGCATAGACCGCGCCTGGCTAATCTCCCAGGTTCCCCCCACACACACACCCTGATCGCTCTGACTCCCGGGATGTTTGTTTGTTTGTTCGATTGGCCCGGCATGCGATTGCTGTCGTTTTAGGATTATTCCGTAGTTGTGGGTGTATGCGCGTGGCTAGATTCTTCTCCTTTGTGTAAGGTGTATGCTTCAACGGTGAATACCGTATCAGGGTTTGGGGCTTCGGACTTGTATGTCAAAGGGATTTCCGTGGTGAATTCGTTTGGTGATCAAATGAAGTCAATACCCTCATCGGGAAAATTTTTGGTTAGTTTATCCATAGGAGATGAGAAAATGCTGTTGCCATGATGGTTCAATGTTCAAACGTCCATGCCAGTGCTGCAGGTAGAAATATTATATGTAGATATTGATTCAAAAGTACAAGTCAAAGTCACTGTTGGTTCAAAAGGCCCCATAGCATTTTCAGTGCATACATTCAGACATAAATCTGTTACAAATGAGTGGCACTCTGAGGTTGCCCCAAGTCAATTATTACAAACTTTGACTGCTAATTTTTACAACTTGATACTTGAAAAAGTAGTGTGTAGCCAAAGTTTGGAATAATTGAACTGAGACAATCCCAGAACATCACTTATTTCTGACTGGGGAGCTTAACTAGCTCTTCTGAGAAATTGTGGACATGCACTTTCTAACTTCTTTCAGTATTTTGCTAGACACTGTTTGTGCTGAAATTGAAATTGTGGTAAGTGGTGAACAAATTATTCACCATACTCACGTTAAATTTGGGTTAGATGTATGGTGGCTGGGGCTAGAAGCTAAGAAAGTAGCAAATCACTCATTTAATCGTGACTCGTGAACCAAGCAATGGTCAACCTTTTGGTGTTTTCTGTGACAAACCATGGTAGTGAACCAAACACCCTCTTAAGCTTCCTTGAGAAGCCACTTGTTGTCTGTGGGAGCTTAGCTAACTCTCTTGAGAAATTGGGGACATGAAGTTTCCTTGTGAAGCCACCATTTGAGAGACTTTACCTGTTCATTTACCCTCCTTTAAGCAAGGCTTAGCTACTCTACCAATTTTATTATTTTTTATGTGAACTTTGAATTTTTGTGGTTCATTAGGATTTAAGAGTTGCTTAAAGGAGGTGTACAACTAATTTTCCCTTATAACTAGAGTATAGATACTATTATTGTTTTGCGGAGCATGGTGTGGTCTTCAACAAGAAAATATCCTCAGTCTAAGGCATATTTATATGCTAGGATTTCTTTTTATTTATCTGATTAATTCAATTACCTGTGTGTACAAAATAAGGTGAAGTGTTCCAAACATTTGGAAGAACATGGTGTTGATTTTTTTTTTTTTCATGTATGTGACATAAACCTGGAGAACATGGATTGAAAATGGAAATGCTACTTCTTCTAATTGATTTCTTTTAGTTCTTGAAAGATCTAACTAATAAAAATATATGTAATGTTAATTATATGATGCACGTTGCTTAAAAGTTAAATTTGCATTACCTAGAAATCAAATTTGTGGACGCCTTGCCTAATGGGCAGCTAAATAAAAATCCCAGTTTCTTGTTATTCCATCATCTGAGGCTGGTCACTAGAGAAGAGAGTTAAATTAGATCGGGATCAGAAGTGGGCAAACCTAATCTTTATTTTATTTACAGAAGTGCTTTTTTATTAGTGTGCAGCTTTGTCCTGCAGCCTAACTCTAACATTCATGATCTGGTGGTATGCAGCAACCAAGACCAGTTTCTTGCTCTTCTTGTCAATCAGCTGGCCACGTGGAGTGCAAGTGGTGTGCAGGAACAGGCTTCTTTATCCTTGGCGACAACATGTTGTGTGAAGTACCCTCAAGAAATTCAAAATGTGTGATATGCTCTGGAAAGGTTGTATAAGTTGTTCCTTGCTGTAGTTTACAGATTTTGCAAATACATCTACTTGCCGACCACTTAACGTGAAATAAGTATGCTTCTATTGAACATTTACATAAGATATTCTTCTACTTCAGGGCTTCACAAGTTGTGCTGATTGCCAAGGGACTGGGTTTCGTGCCAAGTGGCTTGAAGAACCTCCTATTGACAAATGAGGAAGTTAATCATACTGTAATTTACCATTTCATAGTAAACTAGCTACTTTTATGCTCCTCTGTCCATATTCTCCATATGTAACCATGGCAATTTATTTTCCTGTAACTGCATCAATTCCATGCCTATTGTGACATGTTCTTAATTATTCAACATACATTTTCTATAAGAACATGAGTACCAACTAAATTTTGCCTCAACATCCTGCATCTTTTTTTGCTTGTGCAGTGCCCAACATCCTGCATCTTTTCTTGTGCAGTGCCCAAAATTAGGATATAACGTTTCTCTCTCTTACTTGTTTTGTACGTAAACAGATGAAGATGCATACTAGCATTACATATATTTTTTTTTTTCACGAAATGGTCAGGAAATAAAACTGTTTCTGTTTAAGTTATTCAGAATCAGTGTTTTCCGCTAAGCAATTGCTCACCTACCATTTAGCCTGGTGAAACAGCCGATTAAAATATGCTGATTAAACAGAAATGGCATATCACTGTTTAGCGTTTAATGGTCTTTATTAAACAATCTAAATGACTATTTAGGGCCAGTTTGGTAGAGCTCCCCTTCCGAATTCTTAAGCTTTACTTCTTGATTCTCTGATGGAGTGATCTTGTGGGGAGCAGGCGAGAAGTGATTCTAGTGGTGAACTGGTGATTGACTGGGAGCTGTAAAGAGCATTTTTAGCTCCCAGTTTGTAGTGTAAATGAAGAAGTGATTCTTGTCAGCTCCCCACCAGAATCCAGTTGCATTTTAACTATTTGGTAGGACTCCACAAAATCCACTATATTGTTTTTGTTTAACAAACCCTATCATTGTGAATCAGATAATTTATGCCAGCATATTTCCTTTGATCATGACATGGAAAAAAAAAAAGTCATGTATGTCTAAAATAGTGAAAATAAACTGCAATTTAAATTTAAATTTCGTCAGCAAATGGGAGAGTGGTCTCATCTCATGTTAATACGAGCAAATAACTTTACGCTTGAAGGTAAAGTGGGCGCAGGCCCCAAAGTAAGATGGGGAAGGATGATAGATAGTTTAACAGCTATAGATGACAAGTTACTTAGTTTCGTTTCAATAATGTTGATTTAGTTAGTTACAAATAAGCCTTTGCAGAACTGGAACTCTTTGGTTAAGTTGTGATATTCACTCTTGTGTCTTCCTTTTACTTGGTGCTTTTTTTAGCTAAATTCGTCAGTACATGTTACCATGAAATCTTGTAATGTTTTTAAGCCAAATCTTCCCTGGAAACACAGATCTGCCTTTTTTGTAATTGCATGGTATTGTTGTTCTTTCACTTCTTTGCAATTACAGTATTGAATATTGTTTTTTCATTTGACCTGATGTGCAGAAACTGCTGCTAGCTCAGAGCAATGTCAGATTAGCTGTCTACAAATCCTTGTGCTTTGTAGTTTCTAGAAGAGCAAAATATTTTGGAACTTGGAAGAGATATGCTACTTTTGTATTAAGCAAATGAACCTGTACTATGCTGCCAGAACACTTTATGACAACTTAGCGAAAAAGTAATTTGAGTATGTGCCTTTCTTTGTCAGTGCGCTTGCACATATTCTGATAATTATTTGGCACCATATTTGTACATGGCTGTATTTGGTACTTTCTTCTCATGTGGGAGGGTTAGATTTTTGAAGCTCATTGGATAGGAACTTGCATGAGCTGGCTTGTAAATTTTAGAAAATTGTTGCTTTTTAAATCTGAAATGAAATTCGATGAGAGCAAAGCTATCCAATGTGAACGTAAATAGTTATGGTGTATTTTTTTGTGTTTTGTGATAGTAGACTATTGAAGATGCCAAAATTCCTTTCCGCACCACTTTGAGGTCCACTGAAATATCTTCGCTAAATGAATTTATAATGTCATTAATGGACTTACTGCCTTGAATTAAAAATATAGATTAGTCCATAGCTGTTTCCTGAACGAAATTATTAGTTGGCTTTGGCACTGTCTCTTAACCCATGCATTAGGGCCAAATGCGCAAAAAGACAATGTTTCCCTATGCTAACTGTTTTCTTCCTTTATAAGCAAATGAAGTTATCCGTAAGATCTGAAGGGATAACATTCTGAAGTACAAATCATGAAGCTTGCAGTATTGTCATAGCGCTATGGACAAGCTTGTTATTTGTCCCCAGGTACTATGGTTTTTATTCTAGGGATGGTTTTGTTTACTTGGTTGTCCATTTGGTTATTGTGTTATAAATTCCATGGTGTCTATTTCTATATGAGAGTTGAGTACTACATATTGCCCTTCGTATATTGCAATTTTTAGAGGATTAATGAATCTATAATATCTATGTGTTGGCTGTTCAAATTTATTTTTAATGTTGCTTTTGCTTGTGCTGATTAACTTGAAATTGCAATTTTTGGCTGTTTGTATTGTTTGTGGTTCTATGCATTGACTGTTGCATTGTTATACCATGCCATCAAATTTATCTTTGAGAGCCTTATCTTAGGAAAAACTAAAGACGAACAATTTTGTAGGAAAGAAGATGATGCATTGATATCTGGAACTCCTTGATATTTCCCTGTTTTATCATTTTTATTTCGTTGCGGGCTATTTTATCTTTTCTGTTGGGCTCATTTGCTATGCGGTAGAGATGTTGTCAACAGTTAAGACAAAAAATGTACCAAGGATTGGACTGCTTTGAGCAATACAACACAGATCCTCCAAATGGAAGTAGCCAAAGCTGTTTGTTTGTTTGCCATTGCTATTGATAGAACTTACAGCGCAAAACAAAACGACAATTGATTGGAGTTGTATGAATTGATTGTGACTTTTATGGCATATTTCTGCATTATCCTGACTTGTTATAGTTCTACATTAGATACTTGGAATTTATGCAGCCTTCGTGCAAAACAGTGTCTCAGTATATAGGATTTTGTAGTTGCTGATCTTTGACAGGGGGCTTGAAATTAGATGTCTTAACGACTAGACTTACCTTGATGTTTTCCCTGAAAGACCTGCCTTGATGATTTTTTTTTTGTAGCTTTGTTTCTAGATATTCTGTATTTTAGCTTTGTTTCTAGATTTGCTGTATTCAGAAAAAAAAAAAAAACAATGACCTAGTGTCAAATGATCAAAATCTACCTTTATGCTATGTGATGATTGATTACTTTTAAGAAATTTATTAGATCAAGATAAGCAAGGTATTCAAGGTCATTTTTAATCATTCAATAAATAGTTATGATTTTAGAGCATCTCCAAGAGACTCTATATGTTTTCTAGTTTACAGGAATATAGATTTTGGTGAAAAATGCCCTCTCAACAGCCTCTTCAATTGGATATCCAAATATAGATATCCTCTATTCTGGAGTTTCTCACTAGCCAAAGACGGAGAGCGAGAATGGTTCTCTAGACTGCACAAGATTATAGAAAATCTGTTGGAGAGTACAAAGATATAGAAAACGATTTTTACTCAAATGACTCTGAAATGATGATTTAGAGAGTATATTTTAGAAAGACCCTCGAAGATGCTCTTACAAGCCCACTCTTCATATCTTCAGGTACATTCTCAAACCATCCTTGTTCCCTGTCAGGAATAAAAAAAAGATGGATGCTATTTATTATTTCTTTACCGTTCTTCAAGAGAATTGGATGAAAATGACGTGGACATTGGGAAACTTTGTCATGCACCAGATAGCCCTTTGCAAGGTCCATTAGCTCACAATTCAAATACATGAATGGGATCCAATTGCTTGTCGATTAGGGAATCTTGAGGCGTTGTCGGAATTTGTGTTAGCACTTGGCAAAATAATGGTGCAGAGTTGGGTTTGCGTGTGGTTCTGGTTTACTCTGTCCAGTCCAACAATAACAGACATAACTAGTCCATTTGGTGCATGATGAGCGACGCATGGTGAACCTGGTTGGTCCCCGGAGCTGCTGAGGCGTATATGACTCACGATCAGGTTGGTTTGAGCCTTGAGGCACAGGTAGCTTGTTTCAAGCTTTGTTTCCCCCAAGTTGGCATTGCGGTCCTGAACTGAACCTCAGGTGCAGGCATGCAGAATTGTCCATCTCCAAAATCAGTGGCAGGGGCAGGAAAGAAATTAGATATCTTGGCCATTTTCATGTCCAGCTGGCAATCGACAATGTAATGAACGCAGCAGTTGGGCAGAATGAGTACGGTTCACTTACTACCCTTTGATGTACTGTCATCAGATCTCTGATAACTTGGTCAAGTTCTATGTTATCTAAGGGCATGTGGGACTCCTCAACTCAACGTTTTTCAGGTCTTCTTCAGAGTAGCTTCACAATGGACTATGGAGTTGGAGTACGCATTCGGAATGAGGTGCTTGGCTTGGAGATTAGCTCTAGCTCTAGGAATACGAGGGGTTTTATGGGAATTATCTACTGTGCTCAGCTTTTGCAATTTTTGACTGTTTGGTATTGTTTGTGGTTCTATGCTTGACTGTTTGTATTGCATAAATGCTTGCAGCATTTATGCATTTTAAATGATATAAATGCTCCTTCGGATAACAGGAACTTTTTGAATCGTTAGAATTGTTTTTCCATAAGGGATTCTTCTGAGATGCCATTCTTAACCCCAATTCCATAAGGAGATCAAACACGACCTTTGAACCTCAAATTTATAGAAAGTCAGCTGCATTTTCCCCTTTTCTTGGTCTAGACTCTTATAAATAAACATGACCTTGAACCATTCAGTTGCATCATCTCTACATACTCTGCATGACCCTGTTCTGAAATTCCCTATGCCATTTAACTACATCCCACGTTTATTTCTACTCTTTATTCAGGCTTGCCAAACAGTAGAAGTAACTTTATGATGAGAAACTAGGTGACTATAGGAGCTGAAAAGACGCTTCTCCTGATTCACTTATAAAGAATCACTTTCTGAAAAGAAAAATATTGTTTTAGAGAAATAAAGAACACCACTTTCACCCATAAAAATCACTTCACGAGGATGATTCTAATTATTTTCCAGGGAGAATCAGTAGCAAGAAGCAAGAGAGACGAGGAGAGTTTGCTGTCTTCCATGGTACTACAGTCGTAAAGACAACAAAGCTTAAACACTCGCAGCGACCAAAGTCATGCCAAACGACAAAAAAGGTTGCAAGTACGGTACGCCGTTGCAGTTGTCATCATGGCGTCCGTCGGTGTTTACTCGGTACAGGTTTCTGTCCAATCAACAGGTTAACATGCCTGCCTGGGAACATGCTTTTGTAATTGGATCTTGTGGAGTTGATGGAGCTTCATGCTTGATGGTGGTGGATGTGTACACACATCGGTATCAATATGGGCATCACGGGTTGCCCTTGCGGCGCATCATAACTGGGGAACGTACTGCCGACGATCGTTGTTGTTTGGTTGGGGTTGATCAATTACATCATACATTCCGCCTAGAATGTGTGTTTGTTGGTTTGTTTTCACTGGACTAAACTAGGGACAGAGTGAGTATTTTATTTACACTACTATTATAGCACGCCAAACTTTTTGAGCCACATTTTTTTACCGCCACATTTTGTCTAACTTTATTTGTGACAAAATTAGGTATGAACCAAATAGGTCACAAATCTCATCTGAGATCAAAGTCCTAACCAGCGTAGAAAACCATAACCTTAAATTCGAAGCCCGCCTTAACCACTGAAATGTTATAACCGGAGGTCAACTGAATTGGGTAGATGAAAAAGGAGGGAAATGTGATTTTTTTTTGAAAGGTCCGGCAAGCCGACTTTGATTGATAATAAGAAGAAAGTAGCATACACCATTGGCAACGCAGAGCGGCGCCCACCCCCACCCCCAGCCTAGGCTCATTTGGGGACTTAGTTACAAAGCTGATTACCCACTAACATTAATGAAAATAATAATGACCTAAAAGTCAAAGATCTGTTGCTGCTCTATCTGCATCAACAATTGCAAACTAAGTAACTTTCATCTCTACAGCTCTCGACTCAACTGCCATGGTTGCAAGTAATAACAAGCTTGCCCGTCCAGAAGAGCCAATTTGGTTTGTTTCATAGAAGCGAGATAAACCTAACCCACACATCTCAAAGAACCTTAGGCAAGCTATCTAAACACACTCACATATGCTATATATCCTTGCCCAATTAAGCAATATAGTGCCAAGTGAAGCAACTACCAACTAAGGACATGTTTGGTTTTGTCACCATGTTGCCTCGCTTGGCAAGGCTAGCAGAGGCAAACTGAATTATTGGCTCGTTCGAGTGTGCAAGGAGAAGTATTGAAAGCTAGTAGAGATGGTGATAAAGGAACTAACAAACTCGGTGAATTCTGCTCGTCCAGGCGAGGCGAAGTTGTGGTCTGTGGAGAGTAATCTTCCCTAGTTATAGGTTGTGTACGTTTGGTATCGCAGACTGGCGACCATGTGGTGCGGTATGGCGACCACGGCATGAGAAATGCCCAGGTGGCTAGTTCAATCTCGCGATGGTTGTGTTTTCAACGACATAAAGATCATCGATTCTCATGAGTCATTTGACGAATCAGTAGGAGAATCTCTTGCTCTTTTTTATTTCAATTAAATGAAAGAATGTTTTGTACGGAACTAAAGACCAAATTACAAGGTATTCAGGCCCAAAGATGGGGAAAACAGGTGAATTTTCTCAATTCTCACAATGGGAAGACCACCACCATAGATTTGACTTTAACCGGTCACAAACACGCACCTAGCTAGTCAGTAGCTCTGAAGCAGGAGGTTGTAAGTGTGTGTGACCGAAAAGGATGGAGTTTGTGGCGAGCACAAGTGTGTTCCTACGACGACGTGGGGGGCGCGAGTATTACCATTTGGATCTCCGATCTCGCATCCGCGAGCGACAGCGTCTGTGGGGCTTGTTGCGTTACTGGTGCCAGCCAGCCCCGCCCGCTACGCTCGCTCGCTCTTGCGCTCACAGTTCGCACGCAACTCCGCTAGGGGACAACAAGAGGCCGTTCTTGGCCGGCCAATGAGATGGAGGGAGAGGGAGAGAATTTTTAGAGAGAGAGAGAGAGAGAGCAGCAGCAGCAGAGGCCGGCGGCCTGTGTCCTGTCTCTCCCGTCTCTCTTCCCCCCTCGTTTGCTCATTTGGCACTTGCCCTGCGCTCCAAACACCAACTAATTTCGCCTTGCCGCCCCATCACCAATCCGCTCCCAGTCTCCTCCCTCTCCTTCGGCTTTAAAACGGCCACCTCCAGAGGCGGCCACCATAGTTGGCCACCCACCTCTCTCCTTCCTCTTGGTTGCCTCGCTCTCTTTCTCTTTCTCTAAATGGCGAAGCCTCGCAAGAACAGCACTGCCGCCGCCGCCGCCGCAAACAACAGCAACAGCAACACCGCCGGCGGAGACCTGACGACGCCGCGCGTGAAGCCGAAGCGCACGCGGAAGAGCGTGCCCCGTGAGTCCCCCACGCAGCGCAGCTCCGTCTACCGCGGCGTCACACGGTTTGTAGCTAGTGTATTATATGTATTCGTGAGCCATGGACAGCCATCAGATCAGAGCTAGCTCACTTTGGTCACTGATCAGAGCTAGCTAGCTCACTCGATCGGTCTGCTAGCTAGCTGCTGGTTCTCGCTGATCATATTCTCCGGCGAATTGGATTGTGAATTGACTTGAATCGGTGGTGGTGTGCCTGCAGGCACCGGTGGACAGGGAGGTTCGAGGCTCACCTGTGGGACAAGAACAGCTGGAACGAGTCCCAGAACAAGAAGGGCAAGCAAGGTCAGTGACTAGCTAATCCTCTCTCTCCCTCGCCCTCGCCTTCTCTCTCTGCTCCACGGGTCCCCGCCCCGGGAGAGAGAGGATCACGATGCTCTGACCGATCCGATCCTACTCTCAAGAGGCATAACTAGCTTGCACTAGTAGTAAAAATAAAAAAAAATCATATTAATTAACAGGGTCTTAGCTGACCCTTGTCAGTAACAAGCATAGTTAATTGCCCCCCATGCCAATTTGATTACAATAGTTGTAAGTGATTGATTCAGAGTGGGATGAGATATGATGCTGACCATCTTGTTCTTGCTGCTCTCTTTTGTTGTTGGTGCATGCAGTTTACCTCGGTGAGTGAGCAGGGCTCTCCAGTCACGGCCTTGGCATGACATGACATGCATGAGAGAGACGAGGAGCACTCTTCTCTCTTTCTCATCACAAAAATAAAAACAAAAACTTTCGCTGGTGGCGTGTTGCTCATCGTCTCCCTCCCTGGCACCCTCGTGTATGTATGCAGGCGCGTACGACGACGAGGAGGCAGCGGCGCGGGCGTATGACTTGGCGGCATTGAAGTACTGGGGCCCCGACACCATCCTCAACTTCCCGGTACGGCCGGCACCGCCAAAATTCACTCTCACTCACACACGGTTATCCATTTATTCACCAACATCACTCAATTCGTGCAAAATTAAACCTGCCTTGTGGTTGTTTAATTATTCAAGCTTAGAATTTAATTGGTACCTCTGCAGAGAGATTGATCAGAGTTAACAGTAGAGATTCTTTATGCAGCTCCAAAGTCCACATGTGTATTTTGTTTTCTGTTTGCACTGTATCTACGCACATGTGGCACCTGCATGAGGGAGATGATTTTTTTTCCCTTCCGGGCTTACTTAATTTCTAAATAAATGCTTATTGTATTTTGCAGGCGTCTGCTTATGAAGGAGAGCTGAAAGAGATGGAGGGGCACTCCAGGGAAGAGTATATTGGATCCTTGAGGAGGTAACTCTTTAATTAATTAATTTCACCCAAAAAAAACAGTGGTTAATTTTTTATTGAAAATTACTACTACTATAATCCCATGGAATTGTTTGTTTGAACACAAGACCGAATCACAGCCATGCTTACCCAAATATATAATCAGGTCCATGAAATTTATCCACAGGAAAAGCAGTGGATTCTCCAGAGGTGTCTCCAAATACCGAGGCGTCGCCAGGTATATATAGTATAGCATCTTACTCACTATTTAACATCTTTTGTGAAGAAAAAGACCTCAACTATAGTATATGTGGCCGGACTGGATAAAGAATAAGACAGGGAATAATAGACAGCATGAATTCGTATTTATTTATTTACTGTATGTATGCAAATCTTTGCAGACATCACCACAACGGGAGATGGGAGGCGAGGATCGGTCGCGTTTTCGGAAACAAGTATCTCTACCTCGGTACCTACGGTAAGTTGAGTTTCTTGTAAAACAGTAATGTTCAGTAATTTCTCTTCCTGATAATACAGTAAAGTTAACCGCAATCCATGATAGCCTGCCTTATCATTACAAAATAGTAATTAGGAGTATTACATTAATTCTCGCTGGAAATCATGCTTCCGTACGCGGAGTACTCCTATGTCCAAAAAGCCAAATCTGAGTAGTGATAAAGTGCAAGTCGTTGGCGAGCAGGCCACAGTCGCTCGTAGTACAGCATGAGTGGCCCCCTGACGAATGTGCCCTCACATCGACCGGGTACATACGAATTGATTGATCACATGATTTCATTCCCAACTAATTCTTTGCATCCACTGTGATTGAATGTGGAATGGCTCATTTAGCTGCCATTTGCTCTTATGCATAATATTTTTGTAAAAAAAAAAATAGTGATACCCTTGCAGAATTAAGAAGCTGTTATTATCCTGTCCCATTAAATATGAAATAGTAGTATGGTATAGTACTCCACTAATAACTATACTTAGTCCATGATCACAAATTAAGCTTGGAAGCAGTTAGGGCGAGCGGCAGTGGATGATGCAGGAGGCGAGGCCATTTGTTTTGGCCATTTGGGTCACTGGCAGCAACTTGAATTCCGGTTAGTTGGGGGAGTTAGAGGCCGGGAGTGTGACCTCAGTGACAGTGAGGTCGAGCCGGAGCCGGAGCCGGCCAGGGCCAGCAGCCACACCAACTTCCAACGGTCCCCCACTGCACCTGTCGGAGCCTACATCCATTAACACGGGGGATTACCGCAATTAATACTCATAAAGAGCTGCCTCCGGTACCGGAAGGATTATCCACGATGGGTGTGTGTTTCAACTGTCGCTGCCACAACACACACACACAAATGCATCTTTTGCACGGCTTCGGATTCGGACACGTCGTGTTCAGAACTTCAGAGTAGTCACTTTTGATTGGAACGAACGAGGGAATTTTATAGCAATTTTACAAGAATTTCATTAAGATTGTTCAGTCCCGATGGAAACTCGAATCTTTTGGTGGTGCGCTGCTGATGAATCGGCTGTTGTTGTGCACGTACGTACGGCAGCGACGCAGGAGGAGGCGGCGATGGCGTACGACATGGCGGCGATCGAGTACCGTGGCCTGAACGCCGTCACCAACTTCGACCTGAGCCGCTACATCAAGTGGCTCCGCCCGGGCGCCGCCGGCGGATGGCCGCCGCGGCAGCAGCGGCGCAGAACCCGCACCCGATGCTGGGCGGCCTGGCGCAGCAGCAGCTGCTGCTGCCGCCGGCGGACACCATCGTCATCGACGGCGCCGAGTTCCAGCAGCAGCAGACGGAGCCGTCGTTCCCGCTGCCGCCGAGGACGTCGCTGGGCCACACGCCCACCACGTCGGCGCTCAGCCTGCTGCTGCAGTCGCCCAAGTTCAAGGAGATGATCCAGCGGACGTCGGCGGCCGAGGAGAGCGGCACCACCACCACCACCACCACCACGTCGTCGCGCTCGTCGCCGTCGCCGTCCCCGCCGCGCCGGTCGCCGCCGACGCCGGTACAGGCGGCGGCCTCGGCCTCGCCGCAGCGCAGCTTCCCTGAGGACATCCAGACCTTCTTCGGGTGCGAGGACGTCGCGGGCGTCGGCGTCGGCGTCGACGTGGACGCACTCTTCTTCGGTGACCTCGCCGCGTACGCGTCGCCGGCGTTCCACTTCGAGCTGGACTTGTAGCTCATGGATTCACACGTTATTAATCACTTTTTAATTCGTCTGGGTATCTCTTTTTTTTTGTCCATAGGAGAATGGGGCTTTTTAATCACAACATGAGAACCAACCAAAAAAAATGGGTGAGTTGGTGACACACAACACAAGAAGAGAGGCAGACAGTAGAACAGACAGACGTCTGTTTTCAGAGATTTGTTTATTTACAGTGGTAGTGAGATTTACTGAACGGTTAAGATTGTATTATTATTATTTTTTCACCTGAGGTAGAGAGCGTGTGTGAGTGAGCAAGGGATTGTTTCATTTGTTTCATTCCTGATGAATCCTGACAAAAGAAAAACAGCAACATATATATGATATATATTTATTCTTAAACATACCTGAGAATTTATTTTCTCTGAAACGAAGTTCAGTACAGTAATAAGTAGTACAGCATGTTCTCATCATCCATTATACTAGTTAGTACCTCTGTAAATTTGCATTGGTAGGATGGTCCATTGAAACCCTGCCTCAGCGTTCGATCTCTCAAGATTTGCAATCATGTCATTTGCAGCCACTTGTCCTAGTACTGCAGCATACTACAGGGCGTTGTTGCAATTTGAGGGCGTTCTTGCACTGCACGTGTGGCTGCCAGAGCAACACGTCGAATTGTACACTGACACACTGCCTGCAGTGCTGGCTGGCACTGAGAGAAGACATGTGGCTGGAAATGGATCGCTTCACTTCACTTTTCGCCGGCGTCTGGCTGGCACAAGCCACCGTGGGGGGCAACGGCACGGCAGCTCAGCTAGTAGCCACTCGTTCTTGACGATGCCGACGATGCGTCCGTCGGCTGGCCGTCGGGCGAGTAAGGTTAACGGCCGGCGGGCAGCCAGCCGTACGTGCCCACGGTGAGGCGTTTGGTTTTTGCCGTTTTGGCTGCTTCTTGGTTGTTGCGTTGAAACCGATGTGCTATCATCATGCAACGGGCCGGACGCCGTGCGCTCGCCGCTCGCGACCTTGGCGCCGACGAACGGTGCTCAGGGACGAGGCCTTTGTTACTACCGTCGTTTTGTCACTAGCTGCTGTTTACGGCGGCAGGCGCATGCACGTACATAGCCGCTTTAGAAGGATTCAGTGGCGTTATTCTTGCGGTAAATAAATAAAAAAGGGTTCTTTGGCTTTGTCTCTGAGTACACACACACTCCTTGCTTTGGCCATATCGGGGTGCCAAGAAAATTCCTCATAGTCGTCCTATACAAAGGAAAAAAAAAAATTGAGAGAACATTTTTTTTTTGTCTTCGCCAATGTCGCGATGGCGGAGGATGCGAAGAAATGTTTATGTTACTAGCGTGACACGTGCGATAGGGCGGGTTGCGAACAGCACAAAACGGTAAAAAAAACACAACAACGCTACAACAAAAAAAAATATTATCTTGTCTTTCTAGTTTGAGAGAATTACACCGGGCGTCCGCCCGATCCCGAACTATTCGTCGTTTCATCTAGGTCCTATGATGATCACACTGCACCTCTAGCTCCATGAGCTTTCAAAGACATGTCATCTGGATCCAAATCTTCCCACGCCAACACCATTCCATCCGAGGTGGTGTGCCACGGTGGCAAGGTTGCACGTCCCACGCCTCATTTTTGCAAAGAAATCCCCAGGATTCTCCTAATCCTCATTTGCACCAACAACAACACCCACAAAAACATGTCAGATGGAAACATGAAACTATTGAAATGAGAAATTCATATTTATGTATAGTTGTACATTACTCCCAACAATTTTTTTGGTATACAACCTAATATCATTACATCAGACCCAACCAACATAAACCTAAGTCATCAAGTTCATAGTTTGCTTGACAGTATTGTTGATTTATAGTGCAATCAACCACAATCTTTACACAATAATTTTATTTCCTTTCTTTCTTTCTTTCCTTGCAGATTGGGTCCGACAAATGGTGACTTTCTTTCCTTGGCATAGAGAGTTGGGCCCGACAAATGGTGACCTAGAAAACCTTTCTTTCCGTCTTATACGGGGAGGGTGGAGGGTTAGTGCAACTACGGGAGGAGGGGGTCAAGAGAGAGAGAGGAGGAGAGAGAGAGAGAGAGTTGCGGGCTTAATGGTAGTGCAATAACGCACGACACGGTTACAAACTTGCAAGCTGCAACCAACAACTTGGACACCCGTAATGTAAAAAAAACGAAACACAAGTAAAAGTATAGTAGTAGTAGATAAGTCAGTCCTACACATACAGATTACATTCCTCAGTAGTGATGTCGATCTGCCTGATTATAAACAAGTAAGAGTTAGACACATCTCATTGCAGTTACTAAGAATTCTTCGTTTCTTTTCTTTTCTTTTTTTTTTTTGGCAGCTACAAAGCATGCTTTGTCCCTATGTGCTCTGTTCGGGCCCATGATACATTAAGGGCATAGTAACTGTGGAGTTGGTCTACTCTGTGCCTCCGCCAAACCCATGGGTAGAAAAAGGTAGGAGAGGGTGCCTTCTATATTACTATCAAGAAGAAATTCATATTTGTCATATAAACAACAAGTACTACCATAGGATTGGTCGACATGGTTGGTGAGTGCGGATAGATTAGAAGATGAATCCTTACTATTACTACTAGGTTTGCCTTAATCTCCTTCCTAATTAACTACATCTTTCCTCTGTTATTGTTTTTCCGAAAGGCGGCAAAAGATTTTGCTGGATTTTTATGAGATGGGTAAAGAAAAAATAGATTTACAAATTTTACAAAATGCTCGCCACTGCCGATAACGGTGTCTCTCGCGGAACGAACGGTCGACCGTGAAAATGGAATCGGAGAGTTTTGGGTATATTTATGTGTGGTACTGTGAAAATGGAATCGGAGAGTTTTGGGTATATTTATGTGTGGTACTATATTTAAGACCGGAAGGATAATACCGGTAGACAAAAGTTTTGGTATAAAAGATTGGGTAGTCACACCAAAATCTCTCTCATAGCCGCTAATGGGGGAAACGAGACTCTCGTCCCTTAGCAACGCTTCTCATGAGTCGTGATAGACCTATAGAATCCCCTAAAAACCCTATAATAGAATATTTTGTATTTTTTGCGAGAGGAATATTATGTATACCGCGTCCCCGGCTACGAAAAGGAAAACATATTCGGCCGTGGAACAGAAACGGATTTGTCTTTGCAGGACGGTAGATGGTGACACCGACCTATAGCTACGAGCTGAGTCGACATGGCCGAGATCTCTAAAACGCACTGTGGGCTTTCTAGAGGTTAGCCTCACGTGCCCGAGGATGAGTGGCTTCGCCGGTCCGGCGTGGCCACAGACTTGCATCATCTACGTGATCATCGGTGGCGAGTTACTAGCTCGGCAAACGCTTCCGTTCGAGTTTGAGCAAGACATTGAAGAACCGGAGGCTGAGGGTCATGATTCCCGTCACGCTGGTCAGATCAATCTCTCGATATCTTTGTAGAACGTTTTGATTTCCTTTTCTGCTACTGTTGTTGTTGTTGTTGATTTGTGTGCGCATAAGACCTCGTCGCTGACTGATATTTTTAGCGCAATCGCCGTAATCTTTACATTATAACAACCTTTTATCTAACAACTATTTTTAACAACAATAACTATATATGTTGAGCTTTTTTTGGAGGGAAAACTATATATGTTGAGTTGACAAATCATACAATAAGACAGTTAATTAAATAACAAATTTGATTAACTAGTCAATGTGCTAGGTGTTATTGTGTTATCTTGTTAATAATCTTATTGTAAAACAATGAACCACCTAGGAGACCCAAGAAACTCACGAGATTCACACCCCCATGTTATTTCACAACTCTTTCTCCATTAGCTCTCTTCCCATTCCCACAACGGACACTCCTGTTAAAAAAAAAAAAAAAAAAACGTCCACTCTTCCCTCACGCTACACTCTCCAGAGTCTCCCACAATCCAGAGTCTCCCCAAAGTGGGCCCCGAAAGTGCTCGGCCTGCCTCATACAGCTCGGTCCAGCCCAACCGAGTCCAAACGTCCAAGTGGGCGCGAACCCTAAACCCCAGCCCCTTCACCTCCCCCTACCGTCCGCGCTCAACACCGCCGTAACCGCCGAAACAGACAGCCCTACGGAACCCGCCTCGCTTCCCCTTTAGGCTTCTTCCTCTTCCTCGCCGCCCCCTTTGGTTGGACCGAGGTGGGATTCGTCTATCAGGAGTTGGATTCTTCTCTTCTTTTGCTGGTGAGGAAGCCTTTTTTTTTTTTTTTTTTTTTTTTTTGTTTCCCCTTTCCTCTTTTTGTTGTTCAGCGATTTTGTGAGCCTTCAAATTCAACCTGTTCTCTGTCGGATTGGCGCTTCTTGTGACGGGTTTATTTTCAGATTTGCCGAGTATCAATCCAGGTTCCAATTTGGTGGCTGAAGCTCTGTTTCTCCATGGCGCTTCGTTTCGAGGTGAGTTCGATGCTTCTGTCTGTGTGTTCGATTCGCTTATCAGTAGATGAGAAGATAACCTTTGGCGTTTCATTATTGCGGCTTCCCGAAGCTGCTTGGTCCAAGTTCGTCAGAGCTTTACGTTGATAAAGCGGATAAGCTTTGTTGATAAACCGTTGGGTGGAATATCTCATTCTAGAGGAATAGGAGTGGAACAGTTATACTAGCTTCTGCTACTACAGATTCGTAGTTAAGCTAATAATATCTTGTAGTAGTAATAAGATTGCATGATCCTTGACTTGTCCAAATTGTCGGAGTTGACCAATACCGTCCTAGGCTAAACACGTGGTATTCAGAAATCTTCTCTGGCTTTTCTTTTTACTTTTTAGAGAACCAGAATTGTTTTTTCCTCTTTATATAGTTGATTGATGCACATACTACTGCACAATGGGGATAATTTATAGTTAGAATCTTTCAGTATTCTTACACTTCAGTACTTTATTATCTCACTGAGGTGAACTGGTGAAGTCATGGTGGTCCATGTAGAAAGTTGAGTAGTGTGACACATGGAAATGCCACATGGCACAGATGAGCTGTCGTCACTAGCTGTCCCCAACAATCTAGCTGACGTGGGATTCTTTTGCCTATTTGAGGGAGTCTGGTACATAGCCCAATGCTGTTCATGGGACCCAGCATCCCCACGCTAGCCCACGTATTTACATGCTCTGGCCTTCACGCTAGTGTACCTCGTCTCTTTTGTCTCTTGTCTAGCTCGCCATCTTCGGTGGATAAAATTCTGTGGGATGTTTGATTGAACCTCCTTGAACGCATTCTGTGGGATGTTTGATTGAACCTCCTTGAACGCCCTTCTAATTGAGAATACAATGTTAAAGTATTTCTGTTTGCTTTGCAGATATTAGGAAGATTCAATCGCGCCCGTGCAGCTCGCTTAACTCTTCCCCCCCACTTTACTTGTCAAACACCACTTTTTATGCCTGTTGGAACTCAAGGTTTGTTCCTTTTTCTCATATATGCAAGTTCGGTCTTTTTTTCCTTGTACTATATGCATAGTTGTGCTATATAAGATCTGAAATAAATAGTTTTATTTATGTACTTTTACTACTTATTTCAACTTGATATTAGTCATCACCATTTTGTATGCATGTGTTGTTCAACCTTGCAGTATCCATGTCTTTAATGACTCTTATGTATTCCTTTACTTTGAAGGATAAAAGGCTTTAACCATGATTTAGTATTCCCAGCTAATGAAGATTGTCTGTACTTTATTCTTTTTCCTGGAGCAGTTTGCAGCCTTTTCTCGCTATTCTGTTCTAGTCTATGAACTATTATAGCTGCCAAAGTGTTTTCGTTCTCATTCAGATAGTTTACTATGCTTAAGAGATTTTGGCTGTGCAACCTGTTCTTCAACTTTGTATAATTGTGTACACATTTCAGCTACCTCAGTGTTTTTTTTTTTTTCTCCTTTTAATTTAGGTACAATAAAAGGGTTGACCACTGACCAGTTAGAGGAGATAGGTTGCCAAATTATACTTGGAAACACCTACCATCTTGAACTACGTCCAGGTTCTCAACTTATTGATGACTTGGGTGGCCTGCACAAATTTATGAATTGGAAAAGGGCATTGCTGACTGACTCTGGTGGTTTCCAAATGGTTGCTCCAAATCTTTGTTTTCTTAACACAGTTGTTGCTGTGAATTGTGATAGACCATTTAAGCCTGGAGAACTAAGCTGTTAGCTTTAAACTTTGATATTTTTGTCATATTTTAAGTAGACAACTTGTTGAAGCCCTTTCTCCACACAAAAGTGTCAGCATTCATCTTGTATATATAATATGGTTATCTTTTGCTAGAGGTATTTTGTCCTTATGAACTGTAGTTCTGCCGTTGTATTTCTGACTTGTTTGGAAATTTTATTTTAGGTTTCGTTGCTGCATTTGGCTGATATTACTGAGGAAGGAGTTACATTTCAGGTGCATTCTTGTGCCCACTTGTGATGTGATGCCTTTGCTCTTTATTAAAGTCACATTAAATCATGTTTCTTGGATCTCTATCTAGTACGATCTGTGTTAGCAAAAATCCATATTTGTTACCAAATAATCTATGGTAAAATGTTTATCTGGTTTTGGAAGTTGGGTATGGACGATGTCTGGTTTTGGAGCTCCAGAGGAGGGGGTAAGGAGTGAGCAAAATGGACTTTACCCAAATAATCTTTGCATGTGGGATCGTTGTTAAGATGCATAGTTAGTTGGTGCATGCCGAGATATAGAATTTGGGTTTGAGGCCATCTTTTGTGGTTTTGCCTTATTTATGGAAATGATTTGTTCATGCATTTACTAATTTGATCCTTCCTCTAGATAAATTTTAATGCTGAAGTTAACTTTTTCTTCCTCTTTGTACCTCTCTAATTTTATTGCTCTTTCATGCCCAATCTGTAGTCACCTGTTGATGGGAAGCCCATGCTCTTGACACCTGAGGAATCTATCCATATACAGGTGCGACCTTTTCTAGGCAGCATTCAACTTATAGAATTAGGACTTTTATCACAAAATTTTATTTATATATCTTGCCAGTTCTGCACCTTCACAATTATTGAAAATGATCGCAGAACAATATTGGAGCTGATATAATCATGGCACTTGATGATGTTGTAAAGACCACAATTACGGGTCCAAGGATAGAAGAAGCTATGTATCGTACCCTTCGTTGGATTGACAGGTGCATAGCTGGTAAGATCATTAATCTGGCTAACTGAACAATAGAGTTATCCAGCATGAAGTGAGGGTCAAGTAGAACTTGAATTGTTTCACTTATTGCCTTAGTATGAGATACATTTTATTATGGGATCCCTTTTATTATCTTACCAAAAGAACATTTGAAAAGCAGATAGTAATGTATTATCCAGTTCTAGTTTATTAAAGTACGTGTGTTTCCGTTCAATGTTCAAATGTAGCTCACAAGAAACCTGATGTCCAGAACTTATTTGGGATTGTGCAAGGTGGATTGGATCCAGTTCTTAGGTGAGTTCATCTAGCTTATTATATGTATTACATTTAGCCTTTTTCTTCAGCTCATCAATTAGATTTAGAACTTACCGAGCAATACCCTTTTCCCTAATTCCAGAGATATCTGCGTGAGGGGCTTGGTTGAGCGGAATCTTCCTGGGTATGTCATGAACGAAATTTTCACAGCTGAGTTTGGTCCCATGACATTTGCACCTAGTAACAAATTTTCTTAGAATTACTGTATACTGCACTCACTACTTTTGATATTGGCTTCCCTATTATTGCCAGTACCTATGACATACTTTCAGAAGCGTCCCTGTTTTAGAGTATTATTTGTTTTATTTGCATATATTATAATGGCTCACATTTTTTTTTCTTTTTTCTTTTTTGCTAGATATGCAATTGGTGGTCTTGCTGGTGGTGAAGACAAGGATTCATTTTGGCGTGTTGTTGCCCAATGCACCGCTGGATTGCCTGAAAATAAACCACGATATGTTATGGTACAATCAAGTTTGAATTGCTTAATTCATTTTGTGGTTGCATAGAGGTCATATTCCGTGGAGTAGGTATCTCTCTTGCAAAGAGATACCAAGGCTTACGACTTAACGAGTTGGTAGAGTAAGCAACCATGCTCATTTAAGTCTTTGGTTAACTTCACACTGTTATGCTAATATGCAGGGTGTTGGCTATCCACTTGATATTGTAGTATGCAGTGCTTTGGGTGCAGACATGTATGACTGTGTTTATCCAACTCGAACTGCTCGTTTTGGGACTGCACTTGTGCCTGAGGTATAACCCATTTGGCAAACGTATTTCAGTTCAACGTTGATTGTATGCCTGTTCAATCATATCACAGGAACATTTTTTGATTTTGTCATTTATACCCTTTTCTAGTCTGTGCCAACTTTAAACTATGCCTCTTTCTGAGCATCTACAATTTTCATTTTCCTCCTGAACTTCAATGCAATGTCAACTTTTCTTATCTATTTTTCCTTAGGGTGTCCTGAAGTTGAAACAGAATGCAATGGCAACTGATGAACGGCCAATTGATCCTACCTGTCCATGCATGGTAAGGCTTCAGCTTCACCAGTAACAAAGTGGTCAAGTAATCTGACAATCTTCTTTGTTGGTGTTCTATGACATTGCCACCTTGCTAGGTCTGCAAAAAATATACACGTGCCTACTTACATTGCCTGGTCACAAAAGATGCTATGGGCTCTCAACTGCTGTCATATCATAATTTGTCATTTATGATGCGGGTATGCTAATTCTTGCTTTTGCTATGTTATTCCATTTTTTAAAATTTGAAGTTCGATGTAAGCACTGTTCCTGATTGTCTACCTACCGATTTCAGTTAAGTAGAGACCTCCACATGTCTATTCTTGAAGGACGATTTCCAGAGTATGTTCTTAACAAATCCAAATCTGTCTGAACTGCTACTGAAAAACTTGGATGGGGGAATAACATGATTTTTGTGTCATCTTGTAGATTCGTGCGAGGATTCTTGAGGGTGCAGGTTTGTGCCGCTTTTCTTGTCTTATCATACACATTGAAAAAACAGGCATGAATTGTGTGCAGTTAAATGTTTGACTGAAAAAAAACAGCCCCAGATCACTAGCTGAAACTATAGAAACTTGACTATGCCTTATTATGATATTTCATATGTGATGTGAACGATGCTATGCAGTTCCCAAAGGGGGACGTTCCGCAGTGGGTGCGTAACGCGATGGAGGTCGCTGGCATTGACATATCCGAGTGCTGTGCTTCCGCCAAATGTGTGACACCAAGCGTCCAGGGACCCCCTTTAACTGTACCAGTGGAATCAAATGGAGCTGTGCCGAATTAAGGTGCTTCCGCTAGAAAAAAAAAAAAAAAGACGACGACAGGCTTTCACAAAGAAGGTTATTTTTTTTCCTCTGTTATACACATGTAGGGTCTCACTCACCGATTCAGCATAGGATTTTCCAATAGTATGCTGAAGCTTACCGACAGGTTTTGTTAGTCTTTTGGTCGTGTTGTGTGTGTTTAGAAACAGCAGAGGTATGCAGCTGCTGTCAAAGGATTTTTAGTGGTATGGTCAGATCAAAGTACGGTGTACCCAACTCTCTGAAAATCTGTTTCGTTGTAACGAAAAGAATGTAAGTCCTTGTAAACGTTTCCTGCCGTGACCGTGGCCTTTGGACCACGGACCCGTGCCGTGCGTTGAAGTGCGCGTTGCAACGCAAGTCCATCACTGGCAACACTGTCTAGCACGACCGTGACTATGCGCGCACTGGGTGCCGGTGTATGGCGCTAAGTCCCGGACATGTCAAGCGCCGTGTACCGAGACCCGGCCACTTTGCCTGGCCATGACCTCAACCTGAACTTGACTGGGTCTGCAGCTGGTCCAGTTCTGGCCGGCGTGCTGCCTATATATGACGTCCTATGACCTTTTAGTTCTAGAGACTTTTAAAAAAAAGTTCTAAAAAAAAGTTTCTTTAAGAGAGTTTTTTTTTAAGACTAATAGAGAGAAAGTCTCTAAAAGTCGCTCACTGTTTGATTTCTAGAAACTTTTTTTAGTCATAGAAATTAAAAAGTGCCCTTAACCAAACAGGCCCTCAGCAGCTTGTGCCGGTCCGACGGTGGTGGCGTGCCGTTGCGGTGGACAAGCGCACAAGCACACACTGACCTGACCGGCCGTAACTCTGGACAAGCGTGCAGGTAAAAAAAAGGCCAACCACATGTGTGCCGGTGGTGGTGCACGTGAATTTTCCCTCGTCAGAGAAGAGTGAGTGCTGGGTCCATTTCGCTGGTCCTTGTGAATCTAGGTGCCCATGCAGTGTTCCAAGAATCCATTCCTGCCCAAGGAATCAGTGGCGAATGGAGGACCTAGTTGTATGCGTTGCCACGCACCTAGTAGTTGGCAGTGTCGCAGTGCCAAAAGGACCTAGTTGTAAGCGCTATGCGCCAGCAGCCAGGAACTACTCAAACTTGATTCTACCCGTACCTGATGATATCGATGTCAGCTAGCATCTCGTGCCATGCTTGCCTTCAAAGTAATTGCATGCATTGCATCGCATCAAATCCATGTTCCTCCCAACTAAATCTTGCTTATAATACGTCCCATTCGAAGTAGCCATATGCATGCATAGAGACGACAGACGAGTGCAGATGTTTGTGGTTCGCTTTAAGGCTGCTTCTTTGCAGTTTGCACAGAGTTAACCAACTAGTATAGCTTGATGCCTAGGAAATAGGCATATATTCCTCTCGAGAACACCATGTTGGAAGATCCCAAAATTCGATAGAACCAGTTCATATTCGGCAAAAATTCACTTGTTCCATTGTTACAGAACAAAGCAAGGTGCAGTGGAGCAGGCATGTCTAGATTCAACGAACCTCGATCAATGCAAGGAGTGTATCGAGCTAGCGATCGAGTTTTTGTTTATCTGAGCTCGTGGATCTCTATAAGGCCATGCATGCAGAGTTTGCAGACAACTTTGTTGACACTTGATACTCTATTCTTAGTAGCTGGCCATGTGTTCTTGCCATGACGGCCGGTAAAGTAGTGTTGGCGCCAACAGGGGTCATGTGGAAGTCATATATTCTAAACATGCCATTCCCTGCTCAGACGGAAACATCCACTAATGTGTTTCTTCGTCAAGGAAGGATCGCACATACTAGCAGCTTGTGAAGAATTTTGGGGGACTAAACTTTCAACTAGTAGTGTAAGCATCTGCCCGTCCTAGACGCTAACATGAGGCCCGGTGAATGTTCAACCAAGCTCAACTTTCACTGGTAACACGGATGATTTTAAATCAGGACAGGAGTTTCCTGAACCTATAGCTCATCATTTTTCAAAAAACTGGCGAACCTATAGCTCATCATTTTTCAAAAACTGGCAACGATCTGTAAAACCTATCATTGATTTCTTACAAACATTTGTTAAACCTATCATCTTCTAGTGAGTGCTAATTAGTTGTTGTCACACATAGTCACGTATAGACATTTTGTTTTAGATTACAACGCAGACGCCCAACACGCATGCATACTCACCTCATGAACTCACGTCACGCAAAACCCGTGCAATCCTGGAATAAATCCAAGAAAATGCAAAGACCGATGCCAAGTCGAGGACTTAAACCCTGGTGGGCAGGTTCCACCACAAAGAACCTAACCAGGCCGATCTATGTTCAGTTTGCATATAGACATTTTCTCGAGTACCATGTATTTCTTTATGTATATAATTGGGTTTTATTTAAATTTAAAATCACAAAACGGAACTGTTTATAGCGCTTCTGAGGGCCACCGCTAAGGCCATGTTTAGTTGGTGAAAAGTGAACCAAAAAAGTGATATAGTACCCGTCCCCATTAAATCTTTTGACGCATAAATGGAGCATTAAATATAGGTAAATAAAAAAATTAATTACATAATTTGGCTGAAACGTCCAAGACTAATCTTTGAGTCTAGTTAGTCCATGGTAGGACAATAATTATTAAATACAAATGAAAAGTTCTACAGTAGCCGAACCCAATATATTTCACCAACTAAACAGGGCCTAAATAGCTTAGGCCCCTATTTAAAACCACTTGTATGCACTGTTCATCAGTCAGCACACCAGAAAATATAAGCGATGAATTCTCGATTGCCAAAAAGGGATGGTCACAGGTGTTGAAAACGTCCAAGCAGCGTCTGCTAAACCGGTCTCCACTAACCACGCTACATTTGGAAACGTTTTACGCGGCTGTGCCAGGAAATCATTGAACAATGGGAAGCAGCCAAGAGTTGAATCAATGAAGCATGACTTCGACATTTCCTTGGACCAAACACTGCAGGATCACAAAATGGTTGTCATGCTAGTACATGCTAGTACATAGTCTTGTTTAATTAGGGCCGTACCGGCCGGCAGACCGGCAGCTTCAACATATGGGACGTACCATAATCACCTTTTGAACGGCTTTTTCCCCTGAACCAGAATATATTGATGAAGTATAAGGCGAGTAGGTGACTACACGTTCATAGGTAAAACCGTTGACATGGGCTACTTAGCGTGTATGCAACACTTAGCGATAGTGACAACAAAGAGCGTTACTTAGATTAGAGCATTTGTCTTAAATCAAGTGTTGCTCAGGTTTTTTTTTTTTTTTGTTAGATAACGGAATTACATTCCGGCATCTCGATAACGCACATAGCTAAAGCCTCTGCTTGACAACACAGCCAAACTTATTACAGAATCTAAGAACAAAAATAAACTTTAGTACATGAAGATAGATGTACTAAAGATCAACTGGCATCCATAGCCTCGAAGATTTGAGATCCATGGACACCCCACCTCGGTCGCCCGACGAGAAGGCAAACCGATGTCGCCTTCAAACATCCCCACTTGCAGGTGGCAATAGATATCTTTGCCGACTCTATAATACCGGTCGCCCGGGGTGCAACGCGACGCCGAATGGTCACCATTGGAGAAAGCATCTGTCCCGGCAAAAGAGAGGTCGTTGCTCACTTTGTTAGAATGTCCGAGCAAAGACCACCATCGTCGTGTCGGCGAAGACGGGGAAGTCGCCACCGGATCTGCGACCCCATCCTCTCCTCTTCGACCTCCACCTTGGGCACCCACACTGCAGCTTATGCACAAGCGGCGTGAGTGCCGCCCGATATTGGATATCTTTGGCGGCGTGTGATGCGATTTTGCACCACCGGCGAAGGATCCCCGATGAACCATTGGATCCGCATAGGTCGCCGCCCGCGAGGAGGTGGCTTTCTTCTTCTTTGTCGTCGCCAATTACCATCGTGGCGATGGCGAGGTGCACGCCGCTCGTGGGGATGGCGAGGTCGGCGGGCGGGCCGGATCCGCCACGGTCCACGCCTCCATTGATCGGATCCACGGAGTCTGGCCTCCACCGCGCCCGGTGGGGATTGGGGCCGGGGGGTGGAGGAGGGCGCCGTTGCAGGTCCATCTTGCCGGTCGGGGATGCACGGGAGCCTTCCCCACCCGGTCGCCGCAAACCCGCGCGCCCGCTGATCCGCCCAGCGATCCCGTCGCGGCCTGCTTTCGCGGCAACCCCAGCGATCCCGTCGGCTAGCGGCCTCAGCGCGATCGCATCGCGGCCTGCCGCCGATCCTATCGTCCACGGTCTCCGCGCGATCACATCGCGGCCTGCCGCGCGATCCGTCGTGGCGGCCTCATCAGCGCCATTCCCGTCGCGTCACGCTTTCGCGGTCGCGGGGCACCGGCCAATGCCGAGTCCCTCTCTCCGATCCACTTTGTTGACCGCCCCGGTGATTCTCCATCAATCCATCACGTGCAAAACTCACCTCCGGCCAGAAATCGAGCCCTATCAAGTGTTGCTCGGGTAATCAATTTAATCCGTTGACATGGTATCCAAGACCATCTCATTTTTTTTAGATTACACAAGACAAAGCGGATGCTCAACACGCACGCATACTCACCCCTATGAACACATGTACGCAAAACCCTACCCCTATGAACACCTTCGAAGGAATGAGCCGGCAATCTTGAAGTTCACGAAGTCACCACGCAGCGCCCTCATTTGTCGGCGGGGGGCGTCGCCTTCCACCACTTGTAATGTGTAGCGGAGAAAATCTGGAATAAATCCAGGATAATGTGTCACACCCAAGATTTGAACCACAGGTGTGTTTTTTTTATTATATTGTCATGTTCTCACTAGTTCATCAAACCATCCTATTTTTGAGCTCCCACAACCCAAAACCAATGTCCCCTGTTCGTCTCATTTGTTGAATTGTGTTTTAATGTTTTTGGCTTTTCTAGAGTCCCACCTAAAAAGCTTTCAACAATTCTTATTAATTTCCTTGATGCATCACCGATTAGTGTTAATGGTAGCTAACACCTATGGTGTTAAAATGACTAAAATAATCGTCACAATTGTATCACCTTTGGAATGAATCGTCACGAGATAGTATAATTTTGTGATGATTTTTTTAGAACGTCATCAAAAGAACATCATGCAAAACACCATTTCTTGTAGTGAGCGTGAATCTCCATGGCTTGGTGGTCTATCCCCATCTCCATCCCCTTATTTGAGTTGCTATATGTCTTCCTAGAATCTCTTTCTAGGTCTAGTGGTGAAGGCAACCCACTAAATCAACTCTACTCCCAAACCTTAAAAGCTCGTCACCACAACTAGTCTCAAGCGATGGTTTTTGCGGGCCGATAAGGCGACTTAGGTTGTTTTGCCGTGAGAAAAACATTATAGCGGATAAGTTGAGTGATAAACCACTACGGAACCTGCCGATTTCCGTGAGGCCTTCGCGACACGGGAAAGCCCGTTTTCATCACGGGAAAGCCTATCCCGGCGGTAAATCACGGGATAGGCGTGGCGGGAACGAAATCGACGGGAAATTGCCCTTTCCGTGAACACGTGATACCCGCGGGATATCCTTTCCCGTGATCCCATTTAGCACACGGGGGATATACTTAACGGGGGTTTGGTTTGGCACCGTCAGCGGGGAGGGGTAAAACCCGTTATGGCCTCGTGGCTTTGTGGCATGAAAGGCGGCGTTTTCGAGAGGTATCCCGTGGCGTAATAAAGGCGACTCACGGGATATCGTCTCCCTTTCCGTGTGTCAATGTCAATGTTCACGGGAAATATTTGGTCAATTTCCGTGGCGGTTGCCACTCCGCGGGAAATATTTGGGCAATTTCCGTGTGTGGCTCACGGAAATTGACCTTTTTTTTTTTTTTGTTCCGGCACATTGTTGGCACATATAAATATATATATACATACCAGATTTCATAATATCCATAATACCACATATATGGCTCGATAAATCCATAATACCACATATATATTACATCATATCCAACAAAGTCACAAGTTCAACCACATGTCCAATAGTGCAACCACAAGTTCATAAACTCACATAAAATCCAAGTTCACAAGTTCAAGTGCACAAGTTTTGAACCTAAATCATGACAAATTCTGACCACGGCCTCCAACCTTCGAGCGCGTTCCCAAGCGTCCGGTTGAGATTGGTTCGGAGTTGGGTTCGAGGCATGAGAATTTTCTGCGTAGGTAAAGATAAATAGTTAGAAATTTGTGAGACAAAATTGAAGGTAGAATCTATTAACTTGAAAAAAGAAGAGAAATAGTTAGAAATTTGGCGGCACCTCCCTCCCGCGCGGAGGGCTTTCCAACTGCAAAGAAAACAACGGCTCGATGGCGAGAACCACATGTCCACGTGCATATCTCATGGTGCATCAAAACTCCGAGATCATATCCATTCACATTCATATATGCATATTTCGAGTTACGGGAGACAAACTCACGGGAGAGGCTCCATGCGGTGGAGGGAAGATCGGCCGGTGGCCGTGGAAGGCGGGCGGTGGGGCGACGACGGGCGGTGGGGCGAAGGCGAGGCGGTGGCGGGAAAGACGATCTCCGGTGGCGGTGCACACCAACTCGCCCCAACGCTGGCTGGAGGTACGCCATGAGAGCTTCCATGCTCTTACGGTGCTGCTTTCGACCCTCTCTTGCTCCGCTCGAGCCCTCTCTTGCTCGCCCGAGCCCTTGCCCGCTCCCTCTCCTCGGCCTCCTCCGAAGTCGCTTCCTCTCTTCCTCTATCTCGGCCTATTTCAACACAAAGTTAGAACACGGAGAAATAGTATTCAACGATAAATGAACCTTAATTAAAAATAAATAAACACGAAGTGCGGGCCGTAGCACGGTAAGTGGTTGGCCGCTCGCGTATCACCGGGCCCCAGCGTGTTGAAGCTCGGATAGCTTCTTTGTGTTGTGAGGGTTGATAACGCTATCACCCAAATAGTACCGCCCGTGCTTCTTGCCTCCTCCGGCGATCATGGCGATGTCCCCCTCAATGTCGTGGCAGCGGGGATCGAAGCTTTCTCCATCTTTGCTCCTCGCCGCCGGTTGTACCTCTTGCGATCTTCTGGGGCGGTCGGGTTGGTGTAGGCTTCGGGCCCGACCTCGGGGTTGAAGGCGACCAGCGGGATCTTTATACCTGCCGTGTGGGGAGTTAGCAAAGGCCTCGGCGTCTTTGATTGGCGTGCCATGTAATGCGCTCTGTGTGAGAAAAAAGAAAAAGTAGCTAGAATGGTAAGAAAGTATTGAGTTGCACATCATAAAATAGGAATTGGATAACACTTACATATCTAGCTTGGTAGGTAGCGAGATTAAGGTTGCCTTGATGGTGTGGTACACGGCATCATGGCACGCCCGGTCCCGTAGTCGTTGTGGGCGTCCCGAAAGTGCATATCGACCCACTTGTCCACACGAAGCTCCCGGCAACGCCTATGCACCAAGCACCACTCGGAATCACCTACAAGACACCAAGTATAACCGCAGTTATAAAAATCACATTAAGCATAATTAAACTTAGTATGAGCATTCAATATTTACCTCCATGTATTGTTCTTTGGTCGATTCAGCGTTTTCCATTCATGCTTATCGAGCCTTCTTTTTCTCCTTTAACGGCGTACCACGTCCCGGCTTTGCGGCGTGCCTCGTACCACATATGCGCCACATGCTTGAAAAGCAGGCGTTTAGAGCCACTTCCTCCGCCTCGGCCTCGTATCCCTCCTCGCGCTTGAAGTATTTACGCACATAGAAGCAATGTAATAAGTCATTATTTCTAACATTAGAATTTGGGCGATGTATTTATGCGGTCGCGACATAGACTTACAAAACTCTTTGACCACACGAACAGCCTTGTTAGCATATTTAATGCCATCGTCATCATAGTTGTCGAAATTCAGCGTCTTGGTGGAGCGGCGTGGCGACATACTCTTCTTCGTCGATTTTAATAAGGCCGGGGTAGTGCTTCCTCACGAAACACCAAGAATCTTTGGCGGGCTGGCGTCCTTGAACCGAGTTCAGCGGTGACAACAAAACCCTGCCCAAATGATCAAGAATAACTATTAGTTCCTATTACGATTTTGAAACACGAAAAATAAGAAAGTAGTGCTAAAGTGTAAAGTAAATTACCTTGGGCGTGTTGGTCTTATGGTCGGTTTACGCTCCTCACGAGGTTGTCAATCCGGGAGTGCGGAGGGGCCTCGCAGTAGACGCCTCGACCCGGAGGAAAGAGGAACCCCCTCCCGTACTCACGGCTAGTCCCCTCCTGCGTGGTGCGGCCCCCGCGGTCAGCGTGGTGCGGCGCCCGGCGGTCAGCGTGGTGCGGCGCCGAGGGTCCTCGTCCTCCGCCTCGCCTCGCCTCCTCCTCCTCCTCCTCCCTCCTCACCACCACTTGGTGGTGGCGGCCGGTGGTCGGGGGTGCCGCGGCCTTTGCCCCCGCCCCCTACCCTATGGCGGTGGTCTTTGGCTCGGCGCCTCCCCTTCGTCCTGCCCTTGCCTAGCGAGGCTACACCCTCGAACCTCCCCGTCATTCTCTTGAACACATTAGATTCGAGGCATCTTTTTGAATGACCTGCAAATACATATAGATAATTAGTAAAAATGCAAAATTAAATAGAACGTAATTATGAAGAGATTGAAAACCAATAATCGAAACATAATTATTAAGAGATGCATAGTATTACATGTATTAGAAATAATCCTCATCCCCATCCGCGATTTACGCCTTTGTCGGATCATAATCCTCATGATCACTATCATCCATGTCTCGTCTTCCAACATATGAAGATTGGCGGGATCCATGGGAGGAGGAACGGCGTCAACACTTGCATTTGTCCTTAAGTAATTTTTCAAGTAATCGTAAGTCCTTCGCATCTCGAACCTCCTCGTCCTCCTCATCATCAACAACACTTTCATTGTCTACTTCCATTTCATTGGGCCCGGTTATTTCTATCACAAATTTACCTTGTAGCCCATCTTCTTGGAAGAACTCTCCCTCATATGTGTTTGCATTAAAATGGTAATCGTCCCTGTTTGGGACAGGTAGTCTACCGTGTGGCAATACCTTACGCACAACATCCCAACCCTTAAGCCGCGCTCGTCGTCTTTGGCAACACCATGGGAGATAATAAACTTGTGTGGCATGTTGAGCCACGATGTAGACATCATCTCCGGCCATCACGGGTCTTGTCGAATCTGAACAATCCCAAGTTGTTCGAGGTCCGAATTTGTCATTTCAGGATCGAACCAATGGCACTTAAACACGGCGAGGAGCAAGCCGTTTAGAGCCGGGAAATGGAGCTCGTATATTTCTTCAATTCTTCCATAATAACCTTTAGTGCTAGTTCGATCATCACCTTTAGTGAAAACTCCGGTATTTGTGGTTCTTCGGTTTGGTCGATTACGCTCATAGCTCGTTGTATGGTAGCGATATCCATTCACATCATAACCGGTAAATGACCTAACCCCGGTCTCAAAGCCATTGGCAACTTTGTATGAGCTTCGGGATGCATACGGGATCGATGCGTGCTGCAAGCTCAAGCGGGATAAATAAAATGAGGCGATTCGTTAGCATATCAAACGAGGCGTTATTTAACACGAATTAGACGATTACACTGGCGTTTGAACCAACTAATGAAATCTGGTTTTCCATTGCCCGCTCTGTCTAGCGGTATGTCCAATTCATGTGCTTCGGGCGGCGTTAGTTGGCCTTGATGTGCCTTTGAAATTTCCTATACCATCGAGACAAAAAGGGTTGGATCGCGGGATATTAAGTACTACAAGACAAGTTGGTTGTGCGGCTTAGAGTTGTGACTTCTCATGCGTAAGGAAGCGCCGTCGAGGTTGAAAAGTATATAATTCATTATCTTGATCCACTCTCGATTTGTCAAGATCTTTATTTTTGAACCACTTGCACGTCCTAGTTCTCCTTGAAAAAGGCCGGGTTGATTCATTTTCATCGGCATTGTAGCGAGGGGGTGGATAATCTGAGCTAGGAAGGTTGTCACCATAGTATTTTGATGTGAAGTCGACACCTCTGCCGAACCTTTAGCTTCTCGCGATGGAACCCTCAATCTTACACTTATTTTTACAATCGGCCCGAACATGCTTGAACTCTCTCAACGGCATAGCACCAACGAAACGTGCGGGGCCACCCACCCTTGCCTCGTATGGAAGGTGCAAAATCAAATACACCATCGGAACGAAAAAGCCCGGCGGAAATATCTTCTCCAACTTACGGACCAATACGGGTGCCACTTTTTTCCATTTCTTCTAGTGTGGTCGAGATAACTCTTTAGCACAAAGGCTGCCGGAAGAAATTGCTCAACTCTGCCATCACATGCCGGACATGATCGGGGACATAGCCTCGAAGCATCACTTTGGAAGAAGCCGCTCCATCCATATGTGGTAGTCATGACTCTTGAGCCCATTGATTCGCATAGTAGATAAGTTCACTCCCCTCCTCGGTTTCTTTGCATACCCATCGGGGAACATTAATTTCTGAAACCATTGCGGTACTTCCCTCCTTTGGGGCCTGCTCAACACGTAATGTCGGCCTTAGGTTTTTCCATCTCTTGCCATTGCTAGGAGGCTTCATTTCTTGCTTGATTACGTCACACAACTCTGCGGATCAATTCTAGCCTTAACGTTGTCCTTTGACTTGCTAGTTTTCATGAATGTTCCAAAAAAATACTCGGCGATGTTCTTTTCGGTATGCATTAAATCAAGGTTATGTGGAAGAAGAAGGTCATCATAATAGGGGAGCCTCTCTAATCGACTTGTGAGTCCATGCATGATGCTCGCCATAACCCACAAAGACACCATTTTCATCGACCACAAGGGAATCCACTTGGCGTGTACCTCGGCCGGATGTCATCATCCTCGGCTCTGGGTCCATAACTTGGAGACCTTTAAATGGTTCTTCTTGTCTAGCCCGAAAGCATGGTCGGGAGGCGAGAACTGTCGATGCTTGTCGAACGCAGAGAATACTTGCCACCCTTCTTCAACGGGTGAACCTCACGGCCGCCTTGCATCTTGGGCAAGGGAACTTGCCGTGCACACACCGACCCGCGAGAATATCCCATACGCCAAGAAATCATGCGGGGAGTAGTGGTACCACCGCATACATCCCGAAATTTCTCTTCAAAGCTCGATTAAATGCGTCCAAAACCCTTCATTCCAACCTTTGATCAATTCATCAATCACGGGCTCTATGAACACACCCATTTTATTTCCCGGGTGGCGGGGAATTATCAAAGACAAAAGAATGTTCTTCGGTTGAAAGCGAGGCCCGGAGGCGGTCGGCGGGATAACGAATACTGAGGCCAACAAGTGTATGGGGCAGCCATCATTCCATAAGGATTGAACCCATCTGTTGCCCGGTAACACGCGCACATTACAAGCCTCCATAGCTTTGTCGGGATGAATATTGTTGAAATGGGTCCATGCTTCGGCATCGGATGGGTGTACCATCTTATCGGGCTTGTAGCGACGCCCATCTTTGTGCCATGTCATCGTTTTCGCGGACTCCTCGGTCATGTACATCCGTTGTAACCTCGGTCTTGAAGGGAAGGTACCGTAGGGATTTTCACGGGGACCTTAAAGCTTTGCCTCTTCTCACCGCCTTCACCGGGGTCTACCTCTATGAACCTTGAGGATTTACACTTTGGGCCGGTCGCGTATCATCTTTGTACTCTTTCCTAAATAAGACGCACCCATTCTCACAAGCATGTATCTCTTTCGTATGGCATCTTGAGTACCTTGAGGAGTTTCTCACGACTCATACATGTTCTTTGGCGGCCGTGACTGGGCGGAAGCAAACCCCCAAAGATCGTCAACATGTCGGTGAAGCCGTCTCGACTAATATTGCATCGGGCCTTCAAGTCCATAAAGGCGTGAAATGGCATCTAGTTTGGAGACCTCACAATAGTCGTGAAGGGGTTTTACGTGCGCTGCAACATGGTATAATAGGCCTTTGCGGTTTCTTACGGCTCCTCCTCCCCCTCATCCCCAAGTCCTTGCTCAAAGTTACCGGCATGAAAGTCATCTATCATGTCTCCTATCCCGGCATCGAAGCAAGATCATCGATCGCGTTGCCTCACGACCTCGTCCCTCATACGCTCGGTTTCACCATGGAAGATCCACCGCTTATAGCCCCCCCCATCCATACTTGGGAAGATGTTTAGACATGTCCTCCTTACTTTGCCTTTTTTATTGTCACAATTCTTGCACGGACACCAAACCTTACTTCGCACCTCGAGCATTACGAAAAGCATAATCCACGAAAGCACTTTGCTCTTGCTAACCCATTCACGGTCAAAATCTCCAAAACTCCTCCAGCCATCGTTATATCCACGCCGCGGTCATCCATTCTCTATCATTTCAGCGAGAATATAAGAATGCGGTGCATCTACACAACAATCCTACCATCTAGTAGGTGAAGATAGGTCCTAATCCCACCGAGGATGCGGAGATGAGGTCCGTTCCATGCTCCACTCCTATCGAGAGGCAGAATTTTGGCGGCACCTCCCATTTGTTCTCGAATACACGTCCTCCCGAGGGGAGTGTATTCAAGAACAACGGGGAGATGCTGCCAAAACTTCTAATCGAGCGAGAGTGGAGCATGGAACGGACCTCATCTACGCATCCCTCGGGCTGTCCAAAAACGTGGACAATTGAAGCGATCACGGTTTTAGGTATGCGGGGATGCGCATACTTCCAACGTATCTCTTTCGAACGAGGAGAACGCCTAAGCGAGAGTCTTGGCGATCTAGCTACGACCATGGCACGAAAGGAAGGGATATACCTAGGGTGCAGCGGTGGAGTCGAGCTGCCCGATGAGGAAGAAGATCGGGGCGCCAAGGGACTCGGCCCACTCGGCAAGGCACTCAACTCCGCTCAGGAGGGCTCCTCTCGCATAAAACAAACACCGGGGATAAGTTCAAAATTTCGGCCAGAACCTCCCCCATGCGGGGGAGGTTTCCAATACACAAAACAAAGCACCGCGGCCGCGATGGCCGACAATCACATCAAGGCACGATGGCCGACAATAACATTTGGGGCCGCGATGGCGACAACCTCGGTGAAGCGGCGACGAACTCACCGGGGGCGGTGGGCGGTCGGCCACCCTGCAAGGTGTCTTGCGGTCTTGGCGGCGTCGGGACAACACACGTGCGGCGGCGGCGTTGGGACCTCCCTTCTCCTTCCTTCCCCCCTCCTCCCTTCTCCCCCTTCCTCCTCCTTCCTCCTCCTCCTCTCCTCCTTCCTCCTCCTTCCTCCTCCCTCCTCCTTCTTCCTCCTCCCTTCTCCTTCCTCCTCCTTCCTCCTCCTCCCTTCTCCTTCCTCCTCCTCCTCCTCCTCCCTTCCTTCCTCCTCCCTTTCTCCTCCTCCCGTGGCCCCCCCGCCCCTCCTCCTTCCTCCTCCCCCCTTGGCCCCTCCTCCTTCCTCCTCTGCGGGGCCCCCGGCGCCCCTCCTTCCTCCTGGGAAGAGGCCCGTGGCCTTGTGGCCGGTGGGGGAGGCGTGGCCGGCAAGGCCCGAGGCGGGGCAGCGCCTGGCGGGGGCGGGGCCGCTTGGGCCGCCGGGGGCGGCGTGGCGCCGGCGCGGCGGCCTTGGCCTTGAGGCCGGCCCGGCGAGGGGGGGCGCGGCCCGGCGGCGGGCCCGGCGGCGGCGGGGGCGTGTGTGTGTGTGTGTGTGTTCGCGTGTGTGTGTGTGAGTGTGAGAGTGTGTGTGGGTTGACTTTGTTTTTTAAAAAAAAAAAATTGGCCTTTCCCGTGATGGATGCAGGATCACGGGGGAAAGGAGGTGATTTCCGTGAGCCGGCCCGGATCCATCACGGAAATCGAGTTTTTTTTTTCAAAAATATCCACCACCGCCGAACACCTACAAGGCGGTCCCATCCATCCTTTCCCCGTGAGGCTCACGGGATATCTCATTCCTTTCCGTGGCGGCTCCGATCCCATCACGGGAAAGAGTAAAAAAAAAATGTTGAACCCTAATCACGCCACGTGGGTCCGCCAACGATTTCCGTGATCCGTACCGTGGGATCACGGGGAAATATCTTAGATTTCCGTGAACAACTCACGGGAAAGGAGTTTTCTAGAAATAAATTTTATTTCTATCTCTTTCTTTTTTCTAGGATATATATTTTGAAACTTTGATCATGATAACTTCATAAATACCTTTCCACATACACTCACCAATCCTAATTTCATCCTTGCGCAAAAAAATTGACCATTATTTCATGTGGTTCTATCTCTATTTGCATTTACTTAACGCAACAAAAAATTATAATAATTACAAAAAAACAATCCAAAAATTCTCGAAAATAGACATGACACAATATTTGAGGTCTATTGCATATAGAAAAAGTTTAAGTAGCCAAACCACAACTTGATCGTCACATTGACATGAAATCACACTAGATCACTCTCAACAAACATGAAGCTTCTACGTAGATGTTGGAGCACATGAACATCGTGCGTGCCAACTTGTCTTGAAACGTTCCAAGTTTTTTATCATAGCCTCGGCACAAGATATCATGATAGATTATCAAATTTCATGATTTTTGTACATCGGTTTATTTTCTAGAATTTGTAGACCAATCGAGCAGGGGATTAGAGTTGATGATTTCGTACTAAGATGTTCCAGATTTCATTATTTTTTTAAATGCAAGGCCTTACATTGTGTTGAGTATGAGGAATATAAATTTTCTACTAAATTTTTTTCAAAAATTGAAGCACTTGTAGTTCAAATTTGGCCTCATTTCATAAATTCCCATAAAAGAGAATAATTACCTAAATATATCAAATGAAGTCAATAATTCACCAAACTTTAATATTGAGTGTCATATGATGTGCAACAAGTGTAGAAAAAGTTTGGAGATCAAAATCCAAAAAAATATTTCCCGTGGCGTATTTCCGTGAGCAGGTTGTGGCGCTCACGGGAAAGGGGTCCCCTTTGCCGAGGCCCACTGTTCAGCCCGGGAAAGCCTGCTCCACGGGGAAAAGAGCTATCCCGTGAGCTTGACGGAGTTATCACGGGAAAGTGTGGACGGAGTGACGGGGCGGGGCTGGGCTGGCCCGGCCGTCTTTGTTTCCCGTGGCGGCCTCCTCACGGGGAAAGGGTCGAGTGATATCCCGTGAGGTTTCCATCACGGGAAATTGGTTATCCGTGGGTCAATTCTTTCCCGTGATGTGTTCACGCTACTCACGGGATATCACGTGTTTTCCGTGAGGTTTGCCTCTTAGCTCACGGGGAAAAGGTTTGCTCACGGGATATCGCCGGATTCGATGGTGAACCGGATGATCACATACTAGTGTCCCATATGTTGAGCCATGACTCAAATATGGTTGTACATGTTTTTCTAATAAGAAATTTAATTAAGTGAGTTACTATTAACCTATAATTAAGGACCCATTTGAATCACTTATGAATTATAAAATCCAAATAAAAAGAACCATAGCCACTCCTAGGAACCCACCATCTCCCTCCATCTAGCTATTTGGAGATTTACTCATTCTTTTCAAATTATAAGATATTTTTAGCTTTTCTAGTTACATTGTTTTTACTATACATAATTCATATCTAAATGCGTTACAAAAAAAAGTTATGGATCTAGATAAGCCAAAAAGGTCTTGTAACTTAAAATGGTACCATTATTTGAATTATTGTAACCCATATGAAATCCAAACATGGTCTAATAATTAAAGTGTCTCTAGACACATATTCTGATCCCAATGTATCCCAATGTGGCAATTGCTAGACCATGCCATTAAACATGTATGCTGAAGATCTAGAGTTCGATCTCTTTTATGTGTTTACTAGGTAGAAGCCCGTGCGTTGCAACGGGATAAAAAAAATTATTAAAAAAATGCATAGATCGCATGATAAGATAATTATACAAAGAAAATTAAACAAAGATTACAAACAATTAATTTTCATGTAATCAACTTAATGTCAAGAGAGGAATTTTTACAAATATTTTAACATGATAAGTTGGTAACTATACTGCATGTGCGACTTGTGAGCATTTTTGTTCCTACCAAAGAGACGGCTCACTTTGTGAAATGTTGATCAAGCAGTTAGGCAGTTAGCTGACCTTGATGGATGGGCGAAATGCTAGGTCCTTTAAACTCTGTACAACATCAGCCAAAGAGGAATTTGAGCTCATGTAGAATAGGACCACAAAAAAGCTATATTTAAAAACAGAAGGCACAGTGACCAGGTGAATGTCATATATATGCATGCTGAAATACAATATGGTTAGGGAGACGTCACAAAGTGCCAAGTTACCTCTTAGTAGAACACATTCAGCCATGAGCCCTCACATGAGAAATATTTCATAGTTCTCCTATCTACTTCAGTGCTACTATTTACTGAACCTACAATTCTACGGTGCAAGCATTCTTGCTTATGTTTCATTGAAGTTCAAGAATGAAATCATATGAAAAAATGCATTGTCAATGGCTTAACATGCAAAGAATGAAACCACAATAAGAAGATACTGGACCATCACTTCTGTCAATGGCACTGCCAGCGCATCCTCGTCTAGTTGCACAAATTGTCATTAATAGCAAAATAGAGACTCTAAATTTTAGCAGCTGTATGGGAACAAAAAGGTTTATTATTCCACAACCGTTCATTTACATTAGGTCTGATCTTCTATCATTAGAAAAGAACAAAGGAGGGCAGGTTTGGTAGATAGCATTCAGATAGGCACATCATGGTCAATTAATTTACATAAAAAAGCTGTAGGGTGTGGGCAGTACCATTGTTGGGCATCATAGAAGCAAGCGAGAGATAGGAGACCTAGTCATAACTCAACAGATCTTCATATACCCGCATGGATAGGCTAAGTTTTATTTCTTTGGCAAGAAAGAGGTAGCAGTATCTATGTGTCGGCGTTTGAGGAACGGTGGGTGCCTCGGTGCCGGCAATAAAGAATTTATAAGCCGTGGTGCCCCCCTCCCCTCGATGGCGTAAGCGCCAAGATGGACACGGACGCGGCGGTTTATCCCCGGTTCAGCCAACGGGGCCCTACGTCCCAGCGGGGTGTGTCTGCTCGTGTTACCTCGCTCAAAGGTGAGCCTGCGGTAGGGGTTCTGGCGGCCGCGGGGAGAGACGCGGGTCTCAAGCCCCACGATCGTGGTTATGGTGGTGGTGGTGTGCGGTTTCCTCCGTGTGAACTGGAGTTGAGCGGGCTCGAATCGAATCCAATCAATGAGGCATTACTCCCCCTTTTATAGGAGAAGGAGAGATAATGTTTACACGTGGACGCCTAGGTGGCTAATTCCGAGGCTACACCGGTAGTATGTGCACCGCCGGGGGGCTGGCTTGATGTTGCTTGACGAAGACACGCCCCGATCCGATGGTGGACGTGCCGCCCGCCGGCGGCCCCGGGTTCCGTGAGGCGCCCCTCACGATGCGCATGGCGAGGGCCGGTCCCGAGGTTGCCGGGCTATGCGTGTCAAGTGCCCGAGGGTCCGCCCAACGTGGCATTTTGACGGTGCTCGGGAAATGAACAAGTGTTGAGTCGTTTTCCGTGCGGGTGGTGTAACACGCCATCGGTTCGCCTTGCGCCCCATCGGTCGGATTGGGGAGACGATTCGGGCGATTCGGATCGGGCGTGTCGATGGCACTGGCGCCTCACTGGCCGCGTGCGACCGCATTGAATGCGGTGGTTTCCCTTCCTCCCGACGAACCTCCCACGCCCGAGGGTTGGCGACCCTAGACAAAGCTAGTTGGGCTGCCTCACCCGAGGATGGAGAGCTGGTCTCCCTCGGGCGAGGCGGAGTTCTTGCGCCGAGGGTGGTGAGCTAGGCCACCCTCGACGAAGCGAGATTTCTCCCTGGCTGGTGAGCTAGGCCGGCCTCGGGCCAAACGGAGATGCGTGGTCGAGTCCGAGCCATGGTTTTGGCTGCCGTCGGCGTGGAACGTCATGGTTCGTTGTTTGGCGGAGGTCCTTGACCTTGTCCTTCGTGGCGTGATGAGCTCTTTACGCCGTGGTGACTCCATTTGGGCCGCTTTGTGGGCGTCCGGTGGGCGATTTCGTCGTTATGTGAGCCGTCGTGGCCAAGGGCCTGGTCCATCGCCCGTCGGCCGTCCCTCCCGTCCGTGGGGATGATAGCGAGGCTGGGTTTTCCTTGGGCCTTGGCGGGCCGGCATTCTCATAGTTTGGAGAATGTCTCGGGGCCCAATATTTAGGTCCCCGACGGTAGCCCCGAGCCCCTCGAAGCGAGTGAGGACTTCGCCCGGGAGTTCCGCCGTTCCGCCGCCTTGTTGTTTCTCGAGGTGGTTCGTCTACAAGGGGTGCGCTGACGAGCGCACTGGTTAGTGTAACCCCCCGAGGCCTCGAATGGAATGGCGGATTCCTTTGAGGTCTTTTATGTCTTGCACGCCGGCAAGACCAAAACAAATTCTTAAATTGCGCTTGTTTGTGCGGCGCGTGTTTGTTTTTTGCGTGGCAGCCCGAGTCCCGCGCTTATGTGCAAGGTCGACCCAGCCTCCTTGACTTTGATCATACGCTCCTGCGCGCCTCCGAAAGGGAGGAGGAGGGGAGACACGCCACAATGCCCCGTAAGTTTTAATGTGTGTCGTGCTCCCGGGGTGGTGCCAGCAGGTCTGTTTAAGTGGGGTGCCCGTGCCTTGCACGGAGCAAGGGTCGGCTATGTGATCCGAGATTCACCCCATGAGAACCTCGGGACCGCTTAGCCGGATCCCGGGGTTTTGGCGACGGGACCCCCGAGGGCCTGTCAGGGCCTCCCACGGATGGGACATCTCTATAAGCGAGACCCGCGGGCCTTAACACGTTCAGAAATCGAGGCCCCTGGCGGCCCGTATAGCTGGTTGTGCATTTCCTCCCGTCCCCGGGCTCGGGTTATCCCGAGGCGACCGTAGGAAACCCTCGTGGCCCACTGCAACCTCGAACGCGTGGGGTGTGTCCCCGAGGCTCGTTTGGTTTCCGCCCGGGGGCGGACCGGGCTCAACGGATCGACTTTTTTGCCCCTGAGGTCGGGCGCCCGCTGATATGGGTGGCGGACGGTTTTACCGACCGAAGACGAGGCGCCCATCGCCACGAGGTGGCGCGGATCGTGTGCGGCGATGGGGACGCGGCCTTACGCCTTCTTGTTAGGGGCGGAGATCGAGGGCTCCGCCAAGATGCATTAATGCACCCGACGGTTCCACCCCGCGGCGGCCGTTGGATGAGCGTTCTCGCTCCATCATGGACCCGTCCCATTCAGTGAGAGCCTGTTCGATTGCCTGAAGCCGGCGGTTTGCCTTCCCTTCCTATAAATATGGGGGTTGCCGGATGAGTTGCTCCCTTGCTCTTTGCCATCGCCTTCTTGCCTTCTTTGCCGCAGCAATCGGGATAGAGAGAGATAGTGTGGGAGAGATTAAGGGAGAGATTCACTTGCCTTGCGCTCGTGTGATCGGGGTTGCTAGCGGTTGCCACCCTTCGCCTCCCTTTCATCCATGGCGCCGGTCGGTAGCGGTGACCGGCGTGAGGGAGGTGCTCGATCTTTGGCCGTGGCCGGGGCGGCGGCGGCGGAGAAGCTCCAGCGTCTGTCGATGAAGGGCTTCTTCGTCCCCCGCACCGATGAAGCGCCGGCCGGAGTGGATTGCTCCGATTGGGGCGAGGAGGAGCCTAACCCTCCGATGGCTACGTGGTGAGCTTGATGGATCTTCACCGCGCGGCTTCGGTATACAGGCGGGCGGTTCATTCGGCGATCCTCCACAACTATGAAATCGAGCTTCATCATACGCCCCGAACTCGATCTCCCAGCCGCCATCTTCGTCACCCTTTGTGAGGATTCCCGGGGATCGAGCCGCATTGGGACCTCCGGTTGTGGTTCTTCAAGGCGGACCTTACCATTTCGCCTCCGATTTGCGCGGGGCCAACCACGGAGGGCGCCGTGCGTGGGAGGCTGCGGCGCTCAAGTCCGCGGGCGCGCAAAGCCGAACCGAGCTGATGGGTACATCGTCTCCAAGCTCACCTCCTCCAACAAGGGGTGGCAAGATCGGTGGTTCTACCTCCGCAACGACGAGCAGCGCTTCCCCCGTACACCGAGCGTGTCCTCAAACATCGCCGCGAGAAGTGGAAACCGGGTCCCCCCCCGGGAGGATCATCATCGGTTGGAGGGCCTAAGGCGGCGGTCCCCGCTCCGAGGGGAGGACGTTAATGCTCTTTGCCATGGTCGCCGCTTTCCATCGGCGTCGGGTGTTGCCGTTGATGGCTCGCCCTTTGCTCATGTGCGGATGACCCCGAGGCCGCCGGTCTTGAGTGCGTGCGGATGTCGCCCTTACGCTTTCCACCGATGGCCTGGCCAAGAGGGTGAGGGATGCGTTGGGGTCCAACACCCGACACGTATCCCGAGATCCCCATGCGCCCGACCGGAAATTGGTATATCTCCCCGGTAAGTGCTTCTTGACTTCGGTGTCCTTGCATTGCTTCGGTGCATTGTCGCCATGGCGCTCTCACTCTTTCTTCTTGCGGGGCCGTGCGGATTACCGCGACTCCCCTCCGCTGTGCGGGCATTGGATGCCGATCGCCGGCGGCGGCGAACCGTCTTTCGGAATCAGGCTGCGGCGGGCGGCAGGCGTTGAAGAAGGAGGAGAAGAAGAAGAGAAACGTGGCTCGCGAGAAGCGTCGGGCCGAGCAGCGAGGCGGGGCGAAGTCACCCGACACCTCGACCACCGAGAGAGGACGAGGATCCGGAGGACGGTTCTGGCGTGAACTCGTCGGATGACGACGTGGCGGCCGGATAGACCGGGCCATGGGGCTCCCGACCGAAAGTCGGGGCCGTTACGAGCCCGAGCATGAGCCCGGGCATCGGGGACTCTTGACACCGTGCGCCGGGGCTCTTCGGCCGAGTCCTCGGGACCATTGGCGTTGGCCATGTAGGCTCCTCGGCGTCACGGGGTGAGGCCCGAAGGGAGAGTCGACGCCACCTGCTGGTATCCGGCGCCCGCGAAGCACGGTTCAGGGGACGGCGCGACCCCCCGTCCCGTTCACGACCCGGAAATGCCGAATGTCGTGGGGCGAGGCGGCTCGCGTCAAGTGCGACGCCTAGGTCGTAGCCTTCCGAGCCTCGTCGGCGCCGAGGGGCGATCCCCGGGCCGTGAGTTTCCTTTTCGCCTTTTGCAACCTTGATTTTCTTACGGCATATGATTGCTTTGTCGACACGTTCTTGACTTCGAGGAAGCGGGGGGGCTTCTTGGCTGCACCCCAAGAAGGCCTTGAAGGCTAGCGTTTCAGCCTCGGGCCTGGGCCCCGGGCCGGGGTCGCCCGGCCAAGATATCGCGGTCGCGCCGTCGAATCCTCCGTGGCGCCGGCCGCAGCCCTGTGGGGGTCGACCGGGCCGGGCTGCGAGGCCACCCCCAGGTGGTGCGGGCCCCCGGTGGCGATGGGGTCGGCCACTCGGCCGTGGTGGTCGACACGGAGAGCTGGCTGTGGCCCATGACGCGGCTCGGTGGGAGCGTATGGGCGCCATTCGAAAGGGGGTCGTGACGCCCCCATCCCGAGGAGTCGTGCCCCTTTGTCCGGGAGTTCTCCAAGAGGCTCTTCATGGCGGCGGAGACGCGCAAGTCCGCCGCGGCCCGACCTCGCCGATCCGGGGTTCACGAGCGTATAACCCGATCACTTCCCGCTACTCCACGTGTCCTGGGTTGAGGCAGCCTAGGCGGCGTCCGTCTTCGACCCATGACGGGAGCGGTGCCGTGGTCGGTTCCGAGGCCCCCGGACTTCTATTGGTCCGGGTTCCCGGGCTGCGAGAGTTGCCGGTGGAGGGTGTATCCCTGCTCCCGAGCCGACCCGCCGGAGCGGTCCACCTTTGACCTTGGGTGGCACGCCGGGGCCCGCCGCCCGAGGTGGTCGACCGCCCGAGGTCTGGGTGGAGGAACCCACGAGCAGATCCGTCGGTGGGCCGCCGAGGGCCTAGCGAGGATCGGGGGAGACCATAACCGGCCGTCTCGCGGAAGTCGGCGAGTAAGTATCTTGATGGCCATCCTGCTGCATGTCCTTTGTGCTTGCGTCTTGATGAGTAGTATTATCGTTGCGTACTCTCCGTCGCCGCGGGGAGAAGTCCGAGCTCCTTCGCCGAACGTCCTAAACTGGAATGCCCTTGGTCAAACTCGGGTGAAGTTGATCGAGGCCTGTGGCGAGACCTCCGGCTTCTTGCCCTCGCCGAGGAAAGGGAGTCCCAACGGCCGGACCACGGAGGCCGAGCTTGTCAAGGCCGGAGTGCGAGGCCGGCAAAGTGGCGGGCGACATGGCCTGGATGAGCCATGATTTTGAAGAGGCTTGGATCCAGTCCCTCCGGTCCTGAGCGAGGCCCATGACGGCGGGACCGGGTCCGGGAGGAGCGACAGAGCGAGGTGGAGATGTGCGACGCCTTGAACACTCGCATCGGGCGGGTTGGTGTCGAGGGCGACCTCGGGAAGGAGAAGGAGGAGCTCCGCAAGTCGCCGCGGATGAGCACGGCGTGATCTTGGGCTGGCGGGCGCCAAGGTACGTCTTCTTCCTTAGTGAGCTTTTGCCTTCAATCGTCTTGTCTTGCTAACTCGGTTTGAGCACCAATTTCCGGGGGCGGAGAAGGTCCGGACCGAGGCCGTGAACACGCGACCCACGCGGTAGGGCTGGAGCCGAGCGTAAGTCGCATCGTCCCGAGAGCCGGAAGAGGCCTTGTCGGACCGTCGCTTGCGCTTTGGGCGGACAACTCGGAGGTTGGCCCCTCGGACGCCAGACTGCTGGCGCCGTGGGTGGCTACCTCGGTCCGAGCTCCGGAACGCCTTCGGTCCGGCGTCTTGGACATGTATGGCCGTTTTACGCTCTCACTTCCCGATGGAGCCCAATGTCTTTGGGCGGCGTTGCGAAAACTTCTTCCTCGGTTCCGGCGGCGAGGAGGAAGTTGATCCGCCGAGAGGATCTTTGGCGTGCCGCCAAGACTTCGGGCGTTATGCGACCGTGGGCCCGGCTGCGACCGGTTGGCCTCCCGCTTTGAGGATGAAGTGTGTCCCCGTACTCCCCCATAGAGTCAACCTATGAGGCGGACACGGAGATGGTGGGCGCCCGGTCAGAGGATGCGCCGTGAGGGTCGACGCCTCCCTCGGGGGGCGGTTGTCGAGGAGGGTGTTGCTCGCGCGAAGCTTCCTCGTCGACTGCCGTGGGCGCAAGTGGATGAAGCCCACCCTGCTGACCTCTCCTTGTATGAAAAAATTGGAGCTTGTGAGATGGATGTATATAAACAACGGCGCCGCCAGGTCTATGGCCTTGGCGGGTGCATTTATGTTTATGTTGCGTTTCTCGAATTTGTTCGTTTATTGTGTGGCGGGTCGCTTGCTTTCTCCGCTTCGCGAGAGATGGTAACCGTGGACGCCCAGGGGCGTCCATACGGATGCCACTAGGGGCGGTCCGTTTGCCTCGGTTACCTTGCTTTGGATTTGTGCGTGAGCAACCTTAGCAACTTAAACGATTGTTTTGAGAATGCGCAAAGAAAACTTTTTTCTTTTTCGAAAAAAGTTTTGAAAAAGAGAAGTGGAGGGTCCCAGGGGGGTCCCCATGTAACCCCCGAGGGAGTTTTAGTCTTGTCTTTGGGCGAGGCTAAGATTCCCTTAAGGTTTACGAGAAGCACTTTTTCGTAAAAAGATGTAGATCTTTTATTGAGTGAAAAAAAAAACAACGATGTTTGACTTCTAGTGCGGAATTTAAGGGTAGAAGCGGCGTAGCTGTTCTATGTTCGGGCGTTGACCCGGCGCCTCGTATTCTCGCGGCGTTGTTGGAGGCGAGGAAAATGCAGCCCGGATGGCATACCTCGTGTGAACCCGAGAGGTGAGATGAAGAGCAAACCAGCCCCCGCGCTGCCTTCATCATGGATCCATCGAAATACATGGTCCAAAGACTTTCGGCCTGGATGGGTGCGGGGGGTAGGCGGGTATCGGTCCATTCGGCCACAAAGTCGGCCGGGACACAGGATTTGATCGCCTTGCGGGCGGGAATGATATAGTTTCGCCCATGAGCTCCACGCCCACTTCGCCACTCTTCCCGTGGCCTCTCGGTTTTGGAGGATCTCCCAGGGGAACAAGGATACCACGGCAGGCGGGTGCGCGAGGAAGTAGTGGCGAAGTTTCCTTCGTGTCGATGGCGATGGCGTACAGCAAAGCTACGCATCTGCGAATACCTCATCTTGGTGTCGGAAAGCACTTCAAACGATGAAGTAACCGGGGCGTTGTCTCTTAGCAACGTGTGCCCCTCTTCCCGGCCTCCACTACGACCACCGCGGCCCGACCACCCGGGTAGTGGCGGTGGCGATATAAGAGCGAGGGGTTTCTCCCGGGTTTGGCGGTACTAGGACCGGTGGGTTTGTTAGGAGCTTCTTGAGGTTGCCGAGGGCTTCTTCGGCCTCGGGGGGTCCAGCAAAGCGTTCGGACTTGCGAGAAGCCTATAGAGGGGCAAGCCCTTCTCCCCCTAGGTGAGATGAACACGCTTAATGAAGCCGGGCTGCCCATGACCTTCTGTACTCCCTTGAGATCTTGGATCGGACCCATCTTGGTGATTGCGTCAGCCTTGGTCGGGTTTGCTTCGATGCCTCGTTGAGAGACGATAAAACCCGGCGGCATCCCTCGGGGGACCACGAATACGCATTTTTCGGGGTTGAGCTTGACTCCCTTCTTGTTTAGGCACTCGAAGGTTTCCCGGGTCGCCCACGAGGTCCGACGTTTTCTTGGACTTGACCACTATGTCGAAATCACATAGGCCTCCACGATCCTTCCAATGAGTTCCCCGAAGATGATTTGCATGCACCCGGTATGTTGCCCAGCGTTCCTCAGCCGAAGGGCATGGTGAAAACAATACATCGAAGGGGTGTTATGAATGAGTCGCGAGCTGGTCGGACTCTTTCATTTTGATCGGTGATAACCGGAATACGGCGTCAAGAAAGGACAACGTTTCACATCCCGCGATTGGAGTCGACAATTTGGTCGATTCGAGGCGAAGAAAGGGAACTTTCGGACATGCTTTGTTGAGACTAGTGTAGTCCACACACATCCGTCATTTCCCATTCTTTTTCTCTACTAATACAGGATTAGCTAACCACTTTCGGGGTGGAATACTTCTTTTATGAATCCGGCCTCCGGTAGCTTGTGGATCTCCTCGCCGATGATCTTCCGGCTTGGCGTCATCAAAACGGCGCAAGCGTTGCATGGCGGCTTTGAGCCCGGCCGGATGTCTAGGGGAGTGCTCGGCGACATCCCTCGGTATGCCCGGCATGTCAGAGGGTCCCCCCAGAAACGTCTTGGCATTCGCGCGGAGGAAGTCGACGAGCATGGCTTCCTATTTCGGATCGAGGTCCGGCGCGTGGTCGGCGGCTTCTCCTTCGGGTTCTTGGGATCGAGTGGGATCTTCTTGGTGCCCGGGAGGGCTCGAGAGCTCCCAGGCGCGGCGCTTGGCCTCATGCTCGGTCGATCGTGATTTCGTCAAGCTTCTCTTCGCATCGGCGATGAGTGCCTCGGCAATGGCGAGTGCCTCGGCATACTCCACGCTTTCCACGTCGCACTTGTATGCATGATGGTGCGAGGGGCGGTCGTGATGACACCCTTCGGCCCCGGCATCTTGAGCTTGAGGTACGTGTAGTTCGGGACAGCCATGAACTTGGCGTAGGAGGGCCGCCCGAGGAGTGCGTGGTAAGTACCGCGGACCCCAAGGATCTCAAATGTGAGAGTCTCTTGCCTGAAGTTCGGGGGTCACCGAAGCAAACCGGTAAGTCGATCTGCCCGAGGGGCTTTAGGCGCTTGCCGGGGGCGACGCCATTGAATGCCGGCCCTCGGGCGGATCTTGGACTTGTCTACCCCGGGAGGTCGGGGTTTCTTCGTAGATGAGGTTGAGGCTGCTCCCTCCGTCCATTAGGACTTTGGTGAGCCGAGTGTTGGCGATGATGGGATCCACCACCGGTGGATAAGCCCCCGGGTTCGGGATGTCTTTGGGGGTGATCCGGTGGTCGAAGGTGATGGCCTGGTCCGACCACTTGCCGCGCACTTCAGGGGTTGCCGGCTCCGTGGCATGAACCTCCCCGGATCTCCTTCTTGCGCTGCCGCACGGACATGTTCTTTGGTGCTGCCGCCGAAGATCATGAAGCGGTTATTCACCTTCGAACTCCTCGTTGCCCCGCTTGGCGCCACCCTCGGGGAGCCTCTTCCTCTTCACCCTCGGGGGATGGCCTTGAGCTTGGCGAAATGTTGGCGTACCCTCTTGCACTCCCGAGGGTATGCTTGGCCAGGGTAGCTATGGTTACGGCATGGCTTCTTGAGCATGTCATCATCGGCGTTTCTTGTGACGGGGGTCGGGGCCCCTTGCGATCGACCGCCAGGCCACCATGTCTTCATCGTCCGCTTGGGCGGCGTGGCCCCTTGCCCTTGCGGCTCTTATCTTTCTTCTTTTTCTTCTTGCTCTCCCGAGGTTGCGATCCCTCGGGCTCCTCTTCCTTGCGCTTTCCCTTGCGAGCCACGATTGAAACGAGCCACACGGCCTCCTCACCGTTGGCGAACTTGGTGGCGTGTCCATCGGCTCGTTTGCCTCGGTGAGAGTCCGGCGCCCCAGCTTCTTCACGAGGTCTCGGCAAGTGGTGCCGGCCAAAAGGCCCCCCGATGACGTCGAATCCGTCACATTAGGGAGCTCGGTCCGCTGGAGAAGCGCCTTAGGATGTAGTCGCCTTGAGGGATTCGTCGGATTTTGTGCGGCGATTTCGGAGATCCCACGAGTTACCGGGCGCGTAGGTATGTGCCACAGAGTTACAGCGGAAGGTTCTCACCAAATCATGATTTGATATGAGGTTGGGGTGGAAGGTGTTCCAGCCAAGCTCTGGCAGACTCGGAGAATACGAGGGGCAAATTTCTGATTATCACTTTGTCATCGTGTGCCCCTGCGAGCGGCATGCCGGCCGATAGTCGATCGGCCATACCTCCGAGACGAGTCTCTCAGTGTACTTCTCGAGATGGCTCGGGGGGGCACTGGCAACGCCGGGTGGTGCCCTCGATGTCCCTGGTGAAGGCACGAGGCCGGGCGGATCGGGGGACCCTCGGTCCTCTCGACCTGCTGTGCGCCTCGTCACGCTTGTCGTCCCGAGGGGGGAGCCACCTTCGTGGCGAGCCGCTGCCGGGTCGATCTCGTCCCCCGAGGTCGGGGCGCCTCGGTTGGAGATCGCGGTGCGGGTCTTCTATGCGTTCCCAGACGGGGCGGTTGCATCGGTTGTCGTCCGGGCGCTCCCCGGACTGGCCTTGCCGGGGCTCGGCTCTGATCCACGTGGAGGCGGGCCCTGCCGACCTCGCCAGTCCTCTACGCCGCCGTGAAGCGTCACGGCCCGATCTCGAGGAAGCGGAACTCTACGCATTTGCACCGCCCTGTCAAAGGAGTTGGCGGAGGCCTTCCGTATGCGCCTACCCTCGGTAGTGGAGGCTCGGGCATTTCCGTACCAGCATGGCGGCCGCCGCCACGTTGGCGGCTCGTTGAGCGGGGCCGCTATCGCCGGGGATTGGAGGCACTCCGGCCGGTGCGCCGCGTCCGCCGCCATTGGCGCTTGAGGTGCCCTCGGGGCCTGCTCGGCGGAGACTGCTCCGATGGATCATTTTTTTGCTTCGATCGCCGGCCCGTCGGGCAGATTCCGCCGGATTCGTTCTGCCGTCCTGTAATTTGGGCGTTTTGGCGGCGAGTCACCGGCGCGCCTCACCGGATGGGCGCGGGCGGCCGCCGGCGCTGCTGGGCTCGTCGTGGGGCGGTGCGTCGCGTGTCGTCTTGGCCCGGAGACGTCCGATGAACTGGCCATCCCGTGGCGGGACCTCGACATTGAAGCATTCCAGCGTGGGGTCATAGTACTGCGTCTTCATCGTCGGTTGCACGGTGCGCCCGGCGTCTGGAGGAGGTTTCGATTCTCCGCATCGGTAGGCGAGTCCCTCGGCTCGGGACCGGAGGCCCCGATTGAACCGGAGGGGTGGCATGACGGGTCGCCCCGCATCCCGTGGAGGATGCTCCTCCGAAAGTGAATGTCCATGGGATAACGCTCCGTGGAACGACGGGTGGTCTGGCTCGCGCTCTCCGGGCGAAGGCTTCGGCCGAGGTTTCACGCCGGCGAAGATTCACCGACTCCCTCCCTCATGTCCGGAGCGGAGGCGTTTTCCGACGATTAGGGTTTGGGGTATCCTACCACGAGTGGGTGGCGGTAAGGTATTTCCGGGGCCTAGGGTTCACAGGAGCCCTTCGCGAGTCGGCGCCGGGGATACGTCGGCGGATTCGAGAATCCGTTGCTTGGGCGCGCCTTGCGCGCTGATGGTCCGCTTGCGCGTCTCGTAGCGGCGGCGTGATGATGGGCTTGCCGCGGTGGCGATGCTGCCCTCCCTTCTACCGGTACATCGGGCGAAGGATCATCTCATAGTTGTGGCCGGCGCCACAAATGCCAGCGTTCGAAGAACAGTGGTGTTCAGCGCGGGGAGCTCGTGCTCCGGCGGCGAGGTGGAAACGAAGGCGAAACGCCATGAGGGCTGATGGAGATGCAGTGCACACGGCGCCCCTACCTGCGCCAACTGTCGGCGTTTCGAGGAACGGTGGGTGCCTCCTCGTGTGCCGGCAATAAAAAATTTATAAGCCGTGTGCCCCCTCCCTCGATGGCGTAAGCAAGATGGACCGCGGGGCCAGCGGTTTATCTGGTTCAGGCCAACGGGGCCCTACGTCCGGCCCGGGGTGTGTCTGCTCGTGTTACCTCGCTCAAAGGTGAGCCTGCGGTAGGGGTTCTGAGGGCGGCGCGGGGGAGAGACGCGGGTCTCAAGCCCCACGATCGTGGTTATGGTGGTGGTGGTGTGCGGTTTCCTCCGTGTGAACGGAGTTGAGCGGGCTCGAATCGAATCCAATCAATGAGGCATTACTCCCCTTTTTATAGGAGAAGGAGAGAGATAATGTTTACAATTGGACGCCTAGGTGGCTAATTCCAGGCTACATCGGTAGCATGTCTTATTGAGGGGTGGGCTGGCTTGGATGTTGCTTGACGAAGACACGCGTCCTGATCCGATGGTGGACGTGCCGTCCCCTGGCGCGGCCCCGAGGGTTCTGTGAGGCGTCCCTCACAGTCTGCATGGCGAGGGCCGGTCCCAGAGGTTGCTGGCTATGCGTGTCAAGTGAGGGGTCCGCCCAACGTGGCGTTTTGACGGTGCTCTGGGAAATGAACAGTGTCATTCTGGTTTCCCGTGCCGGGTGGTGTAACACGTCACTGGTTCAGCTTTGCGTCCCATCAGTCGGATTGGGGAGACGATTCGGCAGTTCGATTTGACTGGGCGTAATCGATGGCACTGGCGCCTCGCCTGTCGTGCGACCGCGTTGAATGCGGCCCGGTTTCCCTTCCTCCGGGCCGGAACCTCCCACGCCCGGTCGGCGACGCTAGACGGGCTAGTTGGGCTGCCTCACCCGAGGATGGAGAGCTGGTCTCCCTCGGGTGAGGCGGAGTTCTTGCGCCGAGGGTGGTGAGGTAGGCCACCCTCGGACGAGCGGAGATTTCTCCCGGGGCTGGTGAGCTAGGCCAGCCTCGGACGAAACGGAGATGCGTGGTCGAGTCCGAGCCATGGTTTGGCTGCTGTCGACGTGGAACGTCATGGTTCGTTGTTTGGCGGAGGTCCTTGACCTTGTCCTTCGTGAGCGTGATGAGCTCTTTACGTCGTGGTGACTCCATTTGGGCCGCTTTGTGGGCCGTCCGTGGAAGCCGATTTTCGTCGTTATGTGGCGTCGTGGCCAAGGGCCTGGTCCATCGTCCGTCGGGCCGTCCCTCCGTGCGGGATGATAGCAGGCTAGGTTTTACGGGCCTTGGCGGGCCGGCAGATTCTCATAGTTTGGAGAATGTCTCGGGGCCCAATATTTGGGTCCCGACACTATGGAAGAACTTGAATGTAGTTCACTGTACCTAATTATGTTCAGGAGAAACGCCGTAGCTTAGCTGTCTTCTGATGCGAGATTTATGGTTTGTTCATGAATCAAAGATAGATAAATGCTACAAGTATTGCATATATAAAGATGATATGCACCAAACTGGTATGCAACAACTGAGCCATCATTGGTCATTGTTTCTGGAAAATAATGGAATTGGTTTGGTCGTCTGTACGTCGGAACCGCCGGTACGCCTGACTGGCCTGGTAAGGGTCTGATGCCCACGCCTAGAGTAATTCTTTGGCAAGGGGCACAACAATAAGATGAAGATCGAGAAGAAGGCAGAGATGGTGCACAGATCACGATCCAGAAAGAGGATATACTAACCACTCAGTACTCCAGGACGGTGGCGAGGTATTGGAGGATAGCCGCAAGGTCCCACGAGGTATTGGAAGACGATGGCGAGGTAGATTTGGGGAGCTCATTCTTGCTGGAGGAGACGATGATGAGGGGCGGCACTTCCACCCCGGGCCTGCCGGTGCCCCAAACCATCAGCGCCTGGCCGTCAAGGATCCGTCGTCGCAGGCATAGGCACTGGGTGCTACTGGCAACGTCGAGGACGAATGGCGAACAGGTGAGGGCGGCACACAAGAGGTTGCTATCGAGTGCTGCGCGCGATGGTGAGTTGATCGCGTGATTGATCCCGGGGCGACGATGGCGGGATTGATTGCGTTGATGATGGCAGTTTCCTTCTTGATGGGTTGCATGGACGCATGGCATCCTTCTTGATTGCACACATGCATAATGAGAGCGCCGGGTTGTGACGCACTACTGATAGGCAATAAAAATCGGATTAAGAAACACTGGAGAGGGAAAGAGAGAACCGCGTGATGTCAGGAAATAAAAATAGCCGATTAAATCCTGATTTTTCTTTCCTTTTTTACAGAACCGAGTGGGAGACACACAGGTGATGGGATCGCACGAGAAGATATCAAAGCTGAGGCGAGGGAGGTTTCATTTTTAGTGGACCTTGATTGGTCGGTTGTGTCAGGGGTGCATGCGGATCTCATGGAAGGCAGGGAGGAGTTTCCTATTTTTAGTTTTTTAGTTTCCTATTTTCCCTGGCCTCCTCGCTTCCTATTTTGGCGGGCGGAAAGGCAGGGAGGGGGTTGCCGTGGGATCGCACGGCGAGGCCAAGCGGACAAATCAAAAATTATTGCATCATTAGGCAGTCTTACTTTCGTTCTTTTTATGTAGTAAAGAAAGATGTATAGGTATCTAATCTATATTGTACATCTATATGTTTAAGGTTAAATAGCGAAATGATTATTTCATTCATCATTTTTACTTTTCAAAGTGCTCTTACGCCCTCAATGATCTATATGTGAACTCAATACTCGTGAGTCAGAATAACTCGTGCTTGGTGAAGGTACGTACTCTGATTTCTAATATATATTGGTTTCATCGTAATACGTGGGCATCTTTGCTATTTTATACTAAGGGAATTGCTATTGTACAACTTGTTATATAATCATGAATCATCGTAATAACCGCTGACATGTGCTTGGTGAAGGTACGTACTCAATACTCATGAAGGTATGTTGAATGCAATTATATAATCAACATTGCCCTCCCTAGCAGGAGCCAGGAGTTCAAATGTATTACTAAAGCTAGATATACTCCCTCCGTTACACAATACTTGTAACTATGGGTTCCGTGCCATCAAAAGTGACCTATGTTTGACCAAATTTCTACCAAATACTATTCATATTTATGACATCAAATTAATTTATTAAAAACTACATTTCATAATGAATCTAATGAGATTTATTTGATACCATAGATATTAATAGTTTTTTTATCTATAATTAATCAAACTTGGGATACTAAACCGCGACACTGTGCTAGAATTATAAGTTTTTTTTTAGAACGGAGGGAGTACAATTTGGTGGCTTGCGGCGTCGCCTCGACCGCTTCAGCCCCTCTCCCACGAAGATCCTTCCATTAGCATAGCGGCAGATAGTGCTTTGGACACATCCCCCGAGAGCTGAGGCGCCCCGAAGTTGAGCAGGGCGTGTTATACTAAGAGCAAGTATTATGGCAGGCTGTAAGCCGGCTAAATGCTGATGTGGAGGAGAGAAGGGAGGAGAGAGAGGAGAAGTGGGCTGTAAGCTTACAGCCGGCTTGGGCACAAGAACCAAGGCAATATGTGAGATAGACAAGTGAGTCCTGTATTAATTAGAAAGCTAACTACTGTATGGGTGGACTGAGAGAAGGCTGTAAGGTAAGGTTCCTTACAGCCGGCTTGCTGGCTGTATTATAATACTTGCTCTAAGGGCACTCACAATGACTCTACCATAGAGTCTAAGCGTATTTATTGCATTCATATTTATTGTAATTTGCTGATGTGGCGCTGATGTGACAGTATATTTATGGAAGAGAGGGAGAAAAACCAAGACTCCAAGTCTTATTTAGAGTCCAAGCCCACGATATTCGAGGTAATAAATGAGCTTAAACTCTACCATAGAGTCTGGGTTGGGAGTGCCTAAAAGTGAAAAAGAAGAAGGCTATGGGTGTTGGAATTTTGTCATACGTCAAGAGCCCGATCAGACGGCGGCAGCCATGCAGTACCCGGCCGTCAACAAGACCATATCAATGGAGCTCCGAGATTTGGTCCCAAATCATGATGACAGTCAAAAAGCTCGAGAGGAGATGAGAGCATCCGGGACGAACTAACCGAATGACCAACTACTTATCCATGCATCAAAGTTTCAGTGTGAATGGCCGCACGATCGATCAAGGAATCGTCTCTCGAGGCTGCCACCCAATTTGTCAACATTCTCCCCGCGCGCGACGTCCAAAAAGTGTCACGCCGCCTCGCCTCCGACTTGGCGTAATGCAGCGTGGCCACCCACATGCTCCGGCCTCTATAAATTGCTCCGCATCTCCCTCCAACTGCTGACACACACAGCACATACATTTTCAAGTCTTGTTCGTCAAGCTCAGGCTAGCTCAGGAGGTGATCTGAGATCGGTCACCATTTCAGCTCGATCGCTAGACCTCTCTTGTTTACCTTCTCCCTTCCAAGGACCGAGATCACCGACTGCGTGCTGAGCAGCCATGGTTGTGGAGGAGGCGGCGGCGACGACGACGACGACGGGCGGGCGGTACGCGCTGCTGATGGCGGCGCACGACTCGGAGTACGTGCTGAACAAGTACGGCGGGTACCTTCACGTCTTCGTGGCGGCGTTCGGCGACGCCGGCGAGACGTGGGACCTGTACCGTGCCATCGACGGCGACCTCCGTCGCCCGGCGACCTCGAGCGCTACGACGGGTTCGTGATCAGCGGGAGCCCGCACGACGCGTACGCCGACGACCTGTGGATCCTGCGCCTGTGCCTCCTGGTGCGCGCGCTGCACGCCATGCGCAAGCGCGTCCTCGGCGTCTGCTTCGGCCACCAGGTGATCTGCCGCGCGCTCGGGGGACGCGTGGCCAAGGCCCGTGATGGCTGGGACGTCGGCGTCAGGGAGGTGGCCATCGCCGACGACGCGACGCCGCGCAGGTTCCTCGACGCGCTGCGGGAGCGGGACCAGATGCCGCCCCGCGCCAAGATCACCGAGGTCCATCAGGACGAGGTGCGTGCCGTGCCGTGCCGTGCGTATACACTGGCATTCCTTTCCTTGTTGCACGTAGCCATTTCCTTGTACGCCGCCACTGCGTGTACGGACACATCCGCTAGAATGGCACACGTCTTCATTTCGTTCCTGGCATATCTGATGGCACACGTCTTCATTTCGTTCCTGGCATATCTGATGGCATTTCTTGCTCCTTGCGTTCATCATGTCATGTCATGGCATGCCATGGTGTGGCGTCGACCGGCCGGCCGATGGAGCAGGTGTGGGAGGTGCCGGAGGGCGCGGAGGTGCTGGCCTCCTCAGACAAGACGGGCGTCGAGATGTTCTGCGTCGGCGAGCACGTGCTGGGCATCCAGGGGCACCCAGAGTACACCAAGGACATCCTCCTCAGCCTCGTCGACCGCCTCCTCGCCGCCGGGTCCATCACCGTGAGTGCCGGCCTAGCCATTGTCGCTCTCTGCATCTGAACTCTGAAGCATTATTCTTGCGGGCCTCGTGCTGATGCCGCTTTGCCACTCGCTGGCTGGCTGGCTGCAGATTCCCTTTGGTGAGGCCGTGAAGAGGGAGGTGGAGACCACTGCGCCGGACCGAGAATTCTGGTTGACGCTCTGCAAGAGCTTCCTCAAGTGTCAACAAGGCTCGTGAAGCATATAGAGTATTAGTTAGAGTTTGCACACACTCATGTGACTTACGAATAAAACAGTTGTAGATCATATTTGAATAAATAAATCTTTTTTTTTTTGAACGAAAGAATAAATAACTCTCTCCCAATGTCTCAAGTCAAATACTTACCATCTTCTTCAGATCAAATGAGAGAAAAAAAAGGAAGACCACTTTCACAACCTAATAAGTAACTGTAGTTTTTCATAAAAAAAAGTAATTGTAGTTTGATAGTGCAGTTTGATCTGTCAAGAGCTAGCTCTGTTTATCTTCATGCAGAAAAGTGGAGTGGCTTTGTGCCATATGAGCAGCAATCCCAGATTAAAATGTACTCCCCCGTTTCAAATTATAGTTCACTTTGGCTTTTCTAGATGCATTGGTTTTGCTATGCACCTAGTTATACACTACTTCATCCGTCCCAAAATAAAAGACCTTCTCGCTTCCCGAAGTCAACGTTTAAAATGCCGGCAATTATATATTAAAATATATAAATATTTATGTTGAGTAATTAGTATCATCGGAAAGATCTTTTAATCTAGTTTTTTAACAAATTTATTTGAAAATTTAAATGTTGCACACATTTTCTACAAACTTAGTCAAAGTTCGAGAAAGTTTGACCGACGCTTTCCCATAGCGTCGTTTATTTTGGGGACGGAGGAGTATGTCTAAATGCATAGCAAAAGAAATGCATCTAGAGAAAGCCAAAACGACCTATAATTTGGAAAACGAGAGAAAGTATGCATGAGGCATTGTCAAATGCTAAAAGAAGTGCTATCGCATATAACCATAATTGTAACACACTGGTATCTTTAATTGGCAAAGTTTTTGACTGTATTGCCATCCCTTTAGAGCAAGTATTATAATACTGACCAAGAAGCCGGGGCTGTAAGGAAACTCTTCTGACTTCTCTAGCTCACCCATACAATAGTTAGCTCTTTCTAATTAATACAGGATCCACTTGTCTATCTCACATATTGCCTTGGTTCTTGTGCCCAAGCCGGCTGTAAGCTTACAGCCCGTTTCTCCTCTCTCTCCTCCCTTCTCTCCTTCACATCGGCATTTAAACCGAACTACAGCCTGCCATAATACTTTGCTCTTATAGGTGCTTGATAACATCTAAATTCACGTTTTACATGCCACCGCAAATCGAAGCTATTTGATGTCTGACTCAGGCTTATATGTATATGACCGACGTGGGGTCAAAGCCCTCAAGGCTCCACTTTTGTCCCCAAACAGAGTCGATCTAGAGGGTCCCACTATAAGTGTTGCAAGTATACACAACCGACAGCAGTGATACAAGCAGAGTCGAGAGTTGTTTAATACAGAAATCCATAGTTCTCTACAACTTGTAATCTGATATACAGATTATAGTCTGTGAGATCATAGTATGATCAGAGGACACTAATAAATGATTAAAATATTAGTTTTAGGCTATGGAGAAAAAGAAATAACACTACTATAGTTTCTATGTATTTTTCCACATTAACTTGTTGGAGAATATATCTAGTGTCACACGGTACACTAAACCGAAGCATAAAAAAATTGAGCTCAAACAAATATCCTGTGCACGTCACTACCTTCTTGTATCCCAATATTTGTTGATCATAGAGATATAGCAGTGCTTCATCTAAAAAAAAAAATGAGATATATAGCAGGATGCTCAAGATTTGTGGGACGCACACAACATCTATTTGCAAACAAAAGCTGACATTCAGTAGCCAGGCAGCCACAAAAGAGAGGTCAATGGTCCAGTTTTTACTTGCCTGTGAATCCAGGATTCTTGCAAGCAAATTGTGTCGCGTACTTCTTGGGAGTTCAGAAGCAAACTCCGATAGCTTGATCCAGGATTCTAGTATTTCTTGTCATATCCTTGACCCAGGATTCTTGCATGACGTAGAGCTCCTGCCACTGCCACAGGTCATTCATAAAGAAGCAGACAGTGGATTGACGCCGTAGCTTGGATATATAGAACTATCAACTAGTTAACTAATTTTTAGACCTTAAACATCAAACTGGCAGACTAATTGTTTTTCCTAGTTCATCCAAACAGGCCCATATTTGAAGATCCCGAGCAAATAGATGTAAAATCCCGACCTTAAACATGTGGTCACGCTTGCTCTTCTTCGCGCTCAGGTGCGTTCGCAAAAACTTCTATGTTCATGATACAATAAGAGAGTAGCTCTCCTACGTTAAGAGCTTTGCAGTGTATGACCAATGATTTTGGAAGCAAACAAATTCTTATGCCTTTGTAGTGTTAAAACTCAGAGAAATGCATTGCTGAATGAACCTCCCAACTCTTACAGCATAATCAGAGCTATATATATGCAGCAATGTTACGAGTAGCAATTCAGCAGCAATGGAATTGTGACAATATTGACAATCTTCTTCAACTTATAAAGTATTTCTTTCTAGAAAAAGCCATCATCGTAATAAAATTAAAGAAAGAAGGGGCTAGAGCGGTAGAGCCCTACAACACACGCTAACGCACACCCTCTGAATCGACTTCTAAAGTAAATTGACAGTTATCCACGTACACGGTCCTCGGAGACGGTCGGTCCACCCCTTCTCGGCGGGTCGATGGATCCGTGGAAGGGCAATCAAGCACATTGCGCCAAGCTTGCTGAACTTCGTCACCGCAGGGACATCCGGCGCACAAACCGTGGCACAAGGACTACAGGGGACGCGCATGGGTAATGGTGATCACCGGAGGCATCTCTGTCCCCGCTACACGGCAATATCGGCGTCTCTAGGATTTGGTCGAGTTGGAAGTCCTCAACAACAAACGCCGACCGCTTGGTGGAAATGGACCCAAAGGGGACCTACTCCTCCGTGATCGGCCTCAGGGGCCCTACACCAACCGTCCCACCCGATCCCGGTTGTACTGGTCCGGGAGCACTTGGGCGCCGTTGGTCAGATCTTCCTATGGCTGGCGGCTCTCCCGAGGAGGCCCGGACCATGACAGGAGGCACCGCCACGGGCTTGATGCGCGCGGACGAGTGCTACCTTTGTGATCAAGACCGGAGACCATCGACCACATCATCACCGCCGCTCCTTCTCCGGACACATCGGTGGACCATCCCCGGTGACGCTTGGGGTTGACGCCTCCACTGTTGTTGGTGGGGATCCATCCCTCGGTGGGTGGGAGCGGTGGAGACGGAGGTGGCACGGAGAGAAGAGGAAGGGCGCCGGAGACACCCTCTTTGCCCCGTGGTATGGGAGCTTTGGAAAGAGAGAAACGCCAGATTCTTCCGAACGGCGGCCACTAGCGCAATTCCTCGCCAAGATTAAGCGGATCACCAACCTTTGGATAGAGAGCGGGCGCGCCACCTAGGAGAATTAGCAAGCGGTAATCGCCATGTGTAAAAGCGACAAGGGAGGCAGTGCCTATTGTAAATCTTACCTTCCCAAACGCTGGTGCTTGGCGGTGTAAAAACTCTTCTTCTTAAATACAAAGATGCGCAAAAACTTTTGCGTATTCGAGAAAAAAAACAAACCTGTCAAGCAAGTGTGTGAAACAAAACAGTGACAAAATTTGGTGTTCATACTGCAGCAACATCATCATCCTAGATTACTGGAGCTAGAAATCAAAGACAGAGGAAACTGGAAAAAAAAAAAAAGCATAAAAATGTGCTACATGTACTAATCACAACAGCACAAGTAACAAACAGATGATTAAACCAAAAGAACCAATATATTGTGGAAACAGGCAGTTTTATTATTCTCCCCACAAGGGCATCAGCAGCAGAAACAAAATGACGAAACAATAATATGTAGCATTACAAGATCATTCTCCCCCCACAAGGGCATCGGCAGCAGAAACAAAATGACGAAACAATAATATGCAGCTCACTATGGCAGACGCAGCAAACCATCTAGAGCAATTATTGAGAAGGAAAATATAAAGGAACAATCTTGCCGGTAGCCCAGCCAACTGCTTAACTGAAACAAGAACACGGCCAACAGAGGTCTCAGAAACCTCAAGCTTCGCTCAGGCGTCCACATCATTCTTCACAACCTTCTTCACTACATCCCAGCAGCCAATAGACATCTCATCACTCTTTGCAGCAGTCTCCATACCATCAGAGCTCCAGCCATCCATCTCCAAAGTCGACCTCGGTGACACAGTGCCAGAGGCAACAGCAGTATAGCTCTGGTACATCAGCAGGCCGCCACCGGGAAGCTCTTGCTCTACAAAATCATCGCACATGTAGGAATCAACTTCTGCACCCTTTGCCCATGATTTTGGCAAAGCCACGGCCACCAAAGATGGTAATGGCAACTGAGAACTCTGAAGGAGAGAAGCCTGCCAGGACCCTCTTGATCACATCACTGTAAATCAGGGAGCTAGGGTTGAAGTTCATCGCTTCATAGCTTGCATAGCTGAAACCTTCCTCAGGTGTCACATGGATGGTGGAGGCAGCAGGTCCGAAGACGCCATTCATCGAGTACCCACAGGGGTCAAACTCAAAGTCACAGATCTCCATCTCAGGGATGATATCAGAGATCCCTGAGAGCTTTGTCATCTCTTTAGCTGTTGTGCAGCTGCCATCGGCAGAGTTCTTGAAGAACACTGCAGCTTTTTTAACGTCCAGCCCTGTCATGCACATCTCAAGTGTCACCATAGGCTGCTCAGGCTCCTCTGTGGCATAGTAGACATGCCACTTCTTGTTGGGTTTGAACGTGTCACCGATCACGTAGGCACTGCCACCAGACTTGAGGTTACCAAAGAAACCGTTGAGCACAGATACCTCCTCGGAGAAGCTGTGGTGCGGCGATGGCTGCGCACCAGGGAAGATGAAAGTCCCACGAGAGTACTTCACTGAAAGAACAGGCAGTGACAGCCCTGCAGCAAGCTCAAGGATGCGAGGAACGGAGAGCAGCAGTTTTGTCGTTCCACAGGTCTTGAGGACAACCTTGTGGGGATACACAAAGAGGCTTGACTCCGACAGAACATACGAGTCGAAGTTCTTGTTGGAGAGCTGTGACACTATGGTGCACCGTGCAAGATCCAGGAACGAGTCAATCTGCTCACGAGAGAGGGCGCGCAGGCCACGACCACAAGGGTCCTCAAAGACAGGTGCATCAGAGAACGTTATCTCAAAGGCGCTTCTCATAGCCCTCAAAACCCAATAGGGGAGGCAGGAGAAGGGCCCCAAGAATCTGCTGAAGACATCGCCATTGGATGATGTGTTGCAAGGAAGAGAGGATGGGAGAGGAAGGGAGAGGATGGTGAAGACAATTTGGAATCTCACAAGCAAAGGATGCAGCCAGCCAAGGGAGAACTACGGAAACAACAGGAAAACTGAATTAAAAACCTACTCTACTGCGAATTGCATGTGAGGCGATATCAGGATGGCTTGCGGGCGCACTGCAAAACAAACGATCAATCAAATAATAAGTATCAGAAACCAAAGCATGAAATGCATGAATGGACGACAAATTTAGAACATCATTGCTTGTGCTGTTAGTTCTTACGTTGGAATAAGCAGCAGACTGGAACTTCTTGATTCCTCCGGCTGGGCGAACGTCCTCAATCTTGTAACCAAGGGAGCTTCGTACATGGAATTACTACTACTAGACTTTTTGCCACCTTTAGACTCCATTAGAGCATCCACAAATGTCCCCTTCTTAAAACTGTGAATCAACATAGAGTAGGCAGCAAAACAGCACAAACACGATTAGCAATTATCAGGATCAAAATTCTAAGGTATTAATATACAGATGCGGACAAATGTTTGAGCATCGACAGTACAAATAGTTCATTTGGTAAGCAGTTTCAATTAAAGAGGAAAGAGCTAACTGAGAAGAAAAAAAAATGTTGAATAGCATACAAAATTGCAGTGGCAATACCCTGCATTTCTTTAGGTATTAATCAACAAAGAGAAGCTTAACTCCATCCGAAATTCCCAATTGATATAATTTTTTTAAAGAAAAACTGGAGGGGCCGGGGCCAATTGCTATAATCAAATCCCATTAAGGAAATTGTTTGTTCACTTCTCAAAAAAAAATTTGCTTGTTCCGTAGAAAAAAATCTTGGATTACATATATACCTAAAGTACACGAGCATCATTGTGGCATGCCAGAAGAATATCAACTGCCAATTTAAAAGAAGCTAATTTGTACGTCCAAAAGTCTCACAAAGAAGGCCACACAAAAATGTCTAATGGCTCGTATAATCTTGGACCCTTATATTATCTCTTGCCAATGCCGTACGGATCTTGTGTCTTATACAAAATAAGACAAGGGCCTCGAATTAGAAGATTAGCATAACAGAGTACAGGTGGGACCTTCTTGAAGATTACAAGAAAGTCAGCACGTTGCCCGGAAACAAGAAGAAATCTTAGCTTCTTGGGCATGGCAATCCGAGGGTTTGAATATGATAAACAACGACAGTACATACGACAACGGGGGAGAAACATAAACTAGGATTCACTGCGCAGTGTTGTTTCTTTAAAAAAAAAAAAACAGCAGCAACAACCACAAGCAAAACGGTTTTGCAGGAACAAAGAACAACGCCCCTGGCAAGATCCAATCTACCGCGCCGTTACCTCCCGATGGAAAAAAAATGTAAATTTCCCGACACCTCCAACAAACAGGGAGGAAGGCCACCTCAATCTTGGGGGCCTGAAAAGGCTAAAACAGAGCTGATGCGTCTGTGCCGACGGAAACAGCAAAAGCGCCCTCAAGAACCAACCAAGATCCAAGCCAACGTACTAGAATCCACAGACGAAACCGCCGGCCACTCCCACCTACAGATTCCGGGCGCAGACAACGCAAGGCACGACGAGCAAACGGAACGCAAGGACGGACGGGAGGGAGGAAAACTCACGTTCGTCCAGAACGCGACTCGCCGGCGGCGCCGAGACCAGCGGGTTCCTTGGAAGAAGACCGGCCGAGAGGCGAGACGAAGGAAGGAGGTGACGAGGCGCTTGCTGAACAGAGGTTGGTTTGTTGCAATGGGAAGGAGACGGCGAGACGCGGCGCGGCGGGGCGGCTTGGGTTGGGAAGGGCTCGAAGGCGGGGAGGGAGGCGCGGCTCTTCTTGGGGTGGGTGGGTGGAGGCGAGCAGCGACGCTATTTATAGCGGCCACTTGGGACGGGCGTGAGGGCAGCAGGGCCCGCTGGGCCAACGAGCTGGTTTTGGGCTGGCCCAAACCCAAACCTGGTCGGGTCCACTAGAGCCCGACCCGACGCCCGCTGAGGAAGACTCGAGTCGAGGAGAGAAACGAACGGAATTTTTCCTCCTGGTTGCGTTGTTGGTGCACGCTGATTCGCTGAACAGCTAGGAGTGGAGTGTGTGTGTGTGCTTTGTGTAGTCGCGTCTGATTCTCACGAGATGTACCCAACAACTAGGAGTTAATTTTGCCGCTTTAATATGTTGCTATATTTGGATTTTGGACGGACTAAATCTAAATGAAGGAAAATCTTATTTTGGCACCCAAGATAGACTTTATCAGGGTTAATGAGCTGGAACTTTGTGTGCATACCAAACCCAAATTAGCAATTCCGTGTGTATAGCGAGTTACCAAACCCAAATTAGCAGTTCTGTTGGCTCGTCATTGACTTTTTTTTTTTCCCCCTTTTTTCTCTGGATTCGTCCGAAGTTTCATAGTCTCTTCTTTGCTTGAACTTATCACTCATGGTACTTTGTGTTTTTTCTCTCACAACAAATTATTTTCTCTCACACGAAATTAGCAACAGCTACCACGAGCCGTAATCATGATTGGTATCTCGCTAGAAAATTAAGTCAGCAGAAAGTTTGTTTAGTCTATGAGATAGATTATTGTATTGTGCAAACTTGTAAAAAAGCTTAGAGCAACTTCAACAACTTAGTTAAACTTAATAGCCAAATTTTATTGTGTTGCCATTTTGTAAAAAAAAAAAAAAAAAAAAAAAAGGCCTACAACAAACTTGCTATTTTACAAAACCTTATAGCAAATGGCTACTTAATTCATCAAACCTTATAACAGAGTGTGGGGCCTTCTTGAAGACTTGCTATTTTACAAAACCTTATAACAAAAAATCATATAACACATTTGTTGGAGTTCATATTTTTCTCTAAAAAATCCATAAATAGTCTATCTAAAGGATAACACATCTTTTAGAGTTGCGCCGTAGCTTTAGGTGAAAACCAGTGGCTATCTTGTTAACAAGACAAACTTAGCTAATAAGAAATAAATAACTAATAATAGATTGACAAACCATTTTGCCTGATAAGGAGCATTTCAAACAATTCCAAATTCAGTATTCCAACCATCTATGAGCTGGTAGATTTAAATAGCCTGTAGCTAATAATTAGTTAACTAGCTAATTGTTAACCGCTGGAGGTTCCAATGGAGTCTAATGTCGTTCTTTATATAGATATTCCTATTTGTTGGTGGATTCAATTATTATATTATATATATGTTGGAACAAAAAGAATCTATCGTGGCTCCTCTTGCTTATGCCCGGCCTATGAAATATGAATATAAAATTTAAAAATAGTGAAGAGAATATTAGTATGACCATATCTATTAGCATCTCGTAGCGCTGAGCTTAAAATAACTAGCTTATGTAGTATATGTGCTCAGCGAGCAGGTGCTTAATTCGAGATCAAGATTATCAGATTTCTTTTGTGCGATTCGCCAAGTTTCATAATCGAGATTTGGCCTTTGACTGAATGATCGGGGCGTCATTCCTTCATTTTATTACTATTTATTTAGCACGAATCCACAGCCACTTTGATCAAAGTCTTCTGCATCTAAAAGGCGTCACAACGGGCGGTGAGGAACAAAATAGCGTGTGGGCATGGCATCAAAACAGGCACTGTCGTATTTATCGTCAAAGCATAAAAGGGCTGTCTCTGTCGGCTAGATTTGACTACTAGTGACTCACTGCATGCTCTGCGGAATAGCATAGCTTCTGCTGATCGATTGTTCTTAAACAAAAAAAGTTACTCCGTAGATCTTGTTTAGTTACCTCCAAAATACAAAACGTAAAAGAAAAGTCCATGTCACATCAAACTTGGGATACATGCATTGAGTAATTAATATAGATAAAATATTATAGAGTTTGGTTGTAATTTGTGAGATGAACACTATGAGCCTAATTAGTCAATGGCTGGACAATAATTACCAAATATAAATGAAAATGTTACGGTGTATTTTGACACTCTAAAATCCAGAACTAAACAAGATCTTACTCTTTTTTTTTCACATGCCTTTTTCTTTTCTTACAAATTCACATGCCTTTTGTTAATTCGACCACGCAGTACAGATGCCAAAAAAGAACAGATGCCCCCCGAAACATGTTCATCTTAAGTTGCGAAATTGCGTGGAAAGTCCAAATGCACGTAACTTTGTTATTACAGAAAAACAATCAAATAAATAACGTCCCGGGCGTCCTTTTTTCCTTGGTGCATGTTTCGCTCTATAAATTATCGCTCTGGATTTCCGGAGACCGTACGTACCAATCCTTTGCCAGCTCAGCTGTTAAACAACCAGCACTGATTGGAGCTCTCTGCTTATCCCTTCCGCATCTTCCACGAGACATTCCCATAACTTGCAAACATAGAATTGGCATCCACATTTGACTGACTAATATAGTACATCACAGAGCTGCAATTTTTCATTATTTGTTACAGTAATAACTTGCGAGTGCGCCTCGCAATTATTGGGCGATTAGAGTAATCTCGATCTCGAGTCATCCTCACGTACGTCGAGTCCGAGCTGGTGTCCACGCCCACTAGGCAATCCTTCTGCAAGCAGGGAGGATGTGAATCATATCTGCGAATGTGATGGGGACCTTAACGTGCCCAAATGCTCTGCCTTGCCTGAGTGATTATTGTAGAGCAATAATACCGTCATTTTGCGTGTGTAATGCGCGCGTGGGTTTCCCAAGTAGTTACCACACCACTTAGTTTGTGCCGGCGTCACTACTAAAAAAAGAAATTAATGTAGGCAAAGCGTTTTTGTTTAATTGTGTGGAAGTTTTTGCAAGATCACGGTTTATCGATTAACCGCGTAAACGTTTGTAATGTGGCCGCCTCGGTTTATAAGGATTAACAGTGGTGGGCCCGGCAGGCGGCCAACCAATAATAACTGTGGCGCGGGCAAAAGGAGCGCCCAGGCAAGGCTCACTTTTGGGTTGGGTACGTCTTGCGTAATTATTTTTGTAGTAGTGTGTTACACTCTAGCTCAACCATGCTTAGATTTGTTAATCTCCTCAAGTCATAGATAAATGATGTACATGATATCAACACTGACTTCTCTAACTAATAACAAATACCACATTTGTCCATAGAAACGTATCGTTCTAGATTTGTTTCAAGTTAAGTTATCATATGTTTGATCATCACCCCGATAAACATAAGACAGAGGCTAAGCCGACATAAGTAAAGACTAACGGTTAGTACAGGCATCTCGTTGTTGATAGACATGTGCCTACCACTAAAACAACAACATCGTAAATCCTACACAAAAATTCTAGAAAATACGGGCACTCACCTAAATAACTCGGACTTGAAAATCACAGAGAGACAGATTCTACCATTTTGAATCTAACCAAGTAAGTTAGGCTCAGAGTTTAATCGAAATTATAGGGAAGACTATTAACAAATCCTAGCACCAAATAGGTACAGTGTGGCATAAATCACGTTTAGGGTGTGTTTGGTTGGGCTGTGGCTTTTGCAAAAGCTGCTTTGTGGGCTGTGGGTCGTTGAAAAGCTCTTTGTGAGAAGAAATTGTGGCAAAAAAGCGGAAGGTCGTTTTGGTTAGAGGTGCTTTGTCAAACTATAGACTGCCTCGAGAAATACCGTAATGCCCATGAATGTTTGGGGCATGTTTATATGCAAATTGCTCTTAACAAACTAATTTATCCATTAATCCATACGAAAATGACTATTTAAGCAAGGTAAAAATAAGTGATAAAGTGATATGGTGATAAAGTGATGTGATCCAAATAAATAAAATAAAAACATAAATGGTTCATACATTAAATGTCATCTATTTTCCTTGGAAAAAATGTCATCTATTTTGTAGAGTTACCCCATGCACTCCTTATTGGCATTGCGTCGAGCACCTGCATGTCAGTCCACACAACCAATCCTCTTTGTAGTTTTCGATTTCCATAATCCACACAAGAACAATTCTACAGCCAACACAAATTCGGTTTGTGCCAAAAGTATGATTCGAGCAAGTAGACAAACATCACCGCATCCAATCCAAATTCATTTCAGAACTACATAGAAGTCTGGACAGTGCGCAGCTAGCGTCTAGAGAAGAAAAGTCCGTCAGCCAAGCTGCAGCAAAGCCATCCCACGAGAGTGCTTGCAGTCCTTCGACATCGACCTGTTCTGCGTCCTTGTCTACAAGTTCTTCTCCCGGCAGACAGACTGGCTTCAAGGACACACCGGCCGCCGGGCAAGCCTCGTGAGCAGCCCAAGGCGGGGCCGCAGGGGCTCGGGCAGGACGCCGGAGATGGGGACGGGGCTCCGCCCGCCGGAGCTCGAACGATGCCGCCCCGCCGGATCTCGGGACGAAAGAAGCGACGCGCCGGCTGCGGACAGGGCTGTGCTCGTCGGAGGTGGGGATGAGGCAGCGACGGAACACCACAGGAACGGGCGTCGATGGGCGGCGCCGACCTCACGATATGTTTTGGCGGACGGAATAGAACGAGAAAAGGAACGAACCGGTATCACATAATCGCGGGCGGTGGGTAATTTTTTACCCCAAAAGCAGCTAGAAGCGAGGGGTGAAGGGTGCTTTTGGATTTGTCTTAAAGTGAAAGCTCGCTTTTGGGTCAAAGCAGTGGAAAGTTTTTGAGCCTTTTGGTTGGCTTTTGGCTTTTGACAAAAGCAAAAAGCAGCAAAAAGCCCAAAACAAAAGGACCCTTAGTAATGAATCTAAGAGCATCTCCAAGAGTTTTGTATCACAATTCCCTATTTTTATTTTATTTTTATAAAAAGAAGGAAGGAAAAAAAAAAAAGTCTTTCCACAGTTTGGTAAAAAGGGTTCTTTTAGAGCAACTACAACAGATGTGCTATTCTTGTTTGTTAGGCTATATATGACTTTTTAGAGAACAAATAGAGCTACAAGAAATGTGGTATATGGTTTTATAAAATATCAAACATGCTATCTCAGTGAAATCTCGGTGGCCATATATAGCCATCCATAACCATTTGCTATATGGTTTTGTAAAATAATAAGTGTGCTATGGATCTTTTCTTTTTAACAAGTTTTCTATTTTATAAAATGGGTATACCCAATAAAATTTGGCTATTATATTTAGCCAAGTTGTTAGAGTTGCTCTTATAATAAAAGGGACCTGTAAGTTTTCGTAGTCAGAGGAACTCTGTGTCCGCTCTCCATCTGGCGTTCTCTCTAGAGATCGGAGTCAGTTGGATGTAGGCGCCACGCATCATATCGTCTCTCCAACGTCGTAAAGCAATAGATAAACCATCAATTTTGTGGAATCGGATTTGGTATGTGCTCTTGAGGCTTGATACAGATAAATTAAAATGAATGTTGGAGCGAGCGAGTTGGTCATTGTATCAAGCCTCAAGAGCACATAATTTATCTGTAATTGGTGTAGGCCACGCAAATTGGTGACTCGATAGGCGCTGACTCGGTGCTACTACGAGGCACGGGCGTGCTTACCAAGAGGCACGGGCGCACGGCGCCGAGAGAAAAACCGAAGCAGACATGCAAGTGCAACAAGGCAGAGCGCGGCGCAGTGTAGCCACAGCCACACAACACAGTTACCTTTTCGTCGGGGATGAAAAGCGACACGGCGGCGGCAGGCTCGAGGGAGGACGGACGGACGGCCACTCTCGCAACTCGCAAGGTCGTACGGTCCGCCGAGGACCGGGCGGGCGATAGCAGCTGCGTGCCTCCTGCCCTGCAGAGGTTGCAATTGCAAAGGAAAAGCAGCAGAAAGCCTAGGGATCAGCGGAGTTTGTTTGGAGCATCGTCCGGTAGCGCGAGAGATGAGTGGCCCTTGGCCCACCCACCCCTGACTTTCTGCAGTGAGAGCAACCACAATGTTGCAAAAACCGGTCCATAAGGAATATTTTATTAGCCATCAGGTAACCCATACATTGTGGCAGTGGTCCGTAAGGAGGAATAGCCAACAGGCACCCCTAGGACTATGGACAACCCATAACACAATAAACAACAATATTTGTACTTGTACATCCGACGAATACAAGAATAAACAGAGAGCCGTTGCATTCCAGGTTGCATTCGGAAGTAGCCGTTGGCCTGCGTTGCTTTGCTTCCTCTCTTCTTCAACTCTCTACAAAAGCTGAAGCTTCGTGCTTCCTTCTCCACACTTCTAGCCTCATATTTTGAACTCTGAAAGATGGAACCCCCACCCGAAACTTTACAAGCCTCCCCCAATGAAGGCTTGAATCAAGGCTCCCCAACCCAATACCCGGAGGGTAGTGGCCAGATTTCACCACCTACACCCCAATCCTAGTTTCCCTTTGGAACATCTAATTTTCCACAAAGCTTCAATCCTTTTGGTCCTCCAGAATCCACCCACCATATGGCCATTCTCCTCCCACATTCCAAGGTGTTCAACAAAGAAGGGAGTTGGCTACAAGCTCCACCTAGCTTTCAAGGATTTCATCTCCATGAAAGTTTAGGTGCACTCGCCGTCATAGGCCTCCAGCCAGTCCTTCAATTTGGCCATTTGGGCGGAGGTGCAGCCAACACTTCTTCCCATGGATCCGAAGTCTAGTTCTCGATGCTCGCACAAAAGGAGAAGCAATCAATCAACGTTCAAGATTCAAGTGCTAGCAAAGTGAAGAAGGAGAAGAACCACGAGAGGCGCCAACGCATCAATTGGAGTGAAGAAGAAAATGGTAGGCTATTCGATGCATGGACAAAACACTCCACCGATCCCGTGTCGGCACCGACAGAAACTTGAGTATTATTGGAAAGTCAGAGGCTCGCTGAGTTCAACAACAACGCGCCAAAAAATAGCCACAAGAGGACAATCAAACAATTGAAGAAACACTGGGTGATGTCAAGAGGGATATCACAAAGTTCGGTGGAGCTTATGCTCGAGCTATGGGTGCACGCAAAGCAATGGGCAATCCCCATGACATGGTGCTCAAAACAGCCCATGAGATGTTCAAGGGAGGCAAAGAATGGCGGGTCTTTCATATATGAGTACCTATGGAAAGTGGCCAAGGAGATGCCCAAATGGCGCGAGAATCATCCAAGAAGAGAGCACATCAAAAGGACCAAGCTATCTAACTAACTCGAGGAGCATACACTTCTTCATCCAATTAAGACACGAGGGGAAACCATAAGTAGAGAGGTACGTCCCCTCATTCATTGTCCATTCGACAGCCTTTGCCTGGTTCACTCAAGAAACCACTTCCTCATTCACTAGAAAAGATGTCAACCGACTCGAGATAATTCTATTGAGTCCGAGATTGAAGCGTAGATAGAGGCCGAGCTTGAGCGAGATTGAAGTCGAGATTGAAGCGAGAATCAGCTAGGTCCTCTATTCAACGTGGCGGTTATACAAGGAGGTACATCAACAGAGATCATGAAGGTGATCACAAATGAGACTAGTTGCTAAATATTTTTCGAGATACTCCTTTGTACACAGATAATCAGGCCAGTAGAAGATTTCGTATGAGGCGGCATTTATTCCTACGCATAGTTCAAGCTCTAGGTGATTGGTCTCCATATTTTCGTGCAACGTAGAGATGCATTTAGCAAAGTGGGTCTTACGCCACCTTTACGAGAAATGTACTCGCTGCCATTAGAATGTTGGCATATGGTTCACCGCATCTTATGGATGAAACATTTGGGGTTGTCGAGAGTACCGCAATGGAGTGTTTGATTCATTTTGTTCATGGTGTTAGAAGCTTATTCGGTGCACAATATCTACGCAAACCTACTAGTCAGGACCTCCAACGCTTGCTACAACTAGCGAAACAGCGTGGTTTTTCTGGGATGTTGGGTAGTCTTGATTGTATGCATTGGGAGTGGCGCACTGCCCCCTGTTGCTTGGAAAGGGCAATTCACTCGAGGTGATTACAAGGTACCTACCATAATGCTAGAGGTCATTTGCATCTTATGACCTATGGATTTGGCATGCCTTCTTTGGAGCTGCTGGTTCAAACAATGATATTAATGTGCTTGACCAATCAACCGCTATTCACGTAAACGACTACAAGGCAAAGCACCCGAGGTTCAATACACTATTAATGGGTCACAATACAACATGGGTTATTATTTAGCTGATGGTATCTATCCGGAATGGGCCACATTTGTCAAGACAAGCCTCGAGGCCAGTAAGTGCTAAGGACAAATTGTTTGCAAGTTATCAAGAAGGAGAAAGAAAAGCCGTGGAACGAGCCTTTGGGGTGTTGCAAAAGCGTTGGGCTATCATACGTCACCCGGCTAGAATGCTGGGAACGTGAAGAGCTAGCCAATATTATGTATGCATGTATTATTTTGCACAACATGATTATAGAGGATGAGAGAGGCATATATGACACACCAGATGAGAACACATATGAGCAAGCACAAACATCTCCGTGATTTAACCGGCCTTGCACATGGACCAATCTATGGATTCACGGATGTGCTTGACAAAGACAAGGAAATTCGTGATCGCTCAACTCACAAAGCGTCTCAAGGAAGATTTGATAGAGCATATATGGCAAAAATTCAGTACACAAAGAACAAACAAACCAAGAGTAGAGCCTCATCCATGTAATTTTACAAGATCTTGTCTTAGCTAGATTATGGCTTATCCAATAAATTTAGGATTGTGTGTTTCCTTCGGATGCTTTGTAATCATATCTAAAATAAGGCGCTTGTGCTTGCTTCCTTTATGGAATTGTTCTCGGTTTGCAGAAAAAAAAAAAAAACTAATGTCTCTAATCAACTATGTCCGTGCTTGAACGAACTACAAAATCAAGTGGAGATTTTTTTGGACAAGAAACAATACTTCATATTATTAGCGGCATTGAGCCGAAATCGATTCTGAGTTCGAAAACAAAGATCCCCGCAACAGGTGCATGAGCTGGCAGGCAAATTGTGATGACCATTGAAATTACATGATAATTTTAATGCGGAAGAGGACACGTAAGAGGACATCAAGTAGAGATTGAGGTGGAGGTACCACAAAACGGAGGTCGAGGTGGCCTCGACGACCGCGAGGTCACGGCCGTCCGCTAGCCACGTGAAGTCGTCTCACCGGGCCGTCCGTGCACCACGGGAGGTCGCCTCACCGCCGTCCGGGCGGAGGTGGTCGCGCCAGGTCGCCGGCAAGATGCGTGAGGAGGCCGCGTCCGGCCATCGGCCGTCGGGCGAACGGCCGCACCCTCAGTCACCGGGCGCCGCGGTCGCCGTCGCCAACAATGCCACCCGACCGATTTTCTAGGCTTCCCAGGGCGGGAAGCCGCAGATCCTAGTTGATGCAGTACTTGAGGAGCCGGACGTGGAAGGGCATGGCCGGATTTGGTGCAAGGAGGGAGATCGGGCGACGAGATGACGGAGGCGGCGGCGACGGAGTTCGCCGAACTCGCGCTGGGGATGCGGGAGGTTGAGGACGGAGATTTTATTTCAACGTGGGACCCACCCTTATAGCCGGGTTGAGCCGGATACATTGTGCCATTTGCAATAGCCGGGTGCCACTTCGGGCCGTGGACCCCATCACTATGGACCGGTTCGCCCCTATACATTGCTCTTGCTCGACACACCGAAAGATACGATGAATCCACAAAGCTCGCCGCCGCCCACGAGTATCTAATTTACCTACGAGGTGCTAAACAAAACTTTTTTCGCTCACTCACGAGTCTACTACTCCAGTGATGAATATGCGCCGCTCTGATGACGCTAGTTGGAAATCACTAGGGAGAATCTTAGATTGACCCGGAAACTCCGCACCAATCATTCAAGCGTTGCCATGCGATGCGTCGTGGGCGATGGCGGCGGGGAGTAGAGGGAGGTCACGGGCGGGGCGGGGATGGATGCGCTCGGTTCCCGGCCGGATCCGATCGAGATCGCGCGTGCGATCTCGAGGACAGATTCGGCCCCGCCACGTCTCCGGCGGTCGTCCGGGCGTGGAGCGGATGGCCGCGATAGGCCACGGAGCGCCCAGCGATCGCGACGCCCGATGGATTCGATTCGATTCCGACCGGCAAAGGCTCTTTGAGTGAGTGGGGCGTGGGCCACGGACCCCACGTGCCGTCACCGTCATGCTCGGGCCGCCGCGCTCCGCTCCGATTGGCGGGCGTCCTCGCGTGTATGGTCACGTCGGCTACTACTCACGTGCTTAGAAGCCGGGTTCCCTAACGTGAGGAACGTGGTAACGGAACGCGGTACGTGGTACGACATTTTCAAAAACTATGGAACGAAGAGGGTATACATCTTTAGCTTGTACCAAATTCAAATGGAACGCGTACCTAATCTAGATGGAACGTGTTCCCGGAACGTTCCCAAAATGCAGTACCTGAGATGCTCTAAATGGCTCCGCTTAAGCCTATTGCCCTGTTCTCTCTTATCAGCAGATGGATAGATCTCAAGCTTTGTGTTTAAGACACTTGATGACAGATGCGAGACGCCTTCAGCGGCTCATCGTTCCGTCCATATTTGGGACTCTATGTTCCTCGGATTGATCGTGATCCCGGACGCTGTTCCATCGTGATTGGGAACGACGTTCCACATTATTCCCGTACCCGCGAATTGGAACGTCGTTCCCGGACGGAACGTGGCCATGTTCCCCGTTCCCCGGCTTCTAAGCTCACGTGCACTCTTTCAACTTCACAACATGCTTGGACCATTGGTCGCCACCGCCGCCACCGCTTACGCGCCGCTTTCGGTGATGATGGCTCGCTTGTTTGAACGATCCACGACCACACATCCAAAGCATTCCAGCGGGACAAGGTTTTCGCCTCTCGCTCCCGGAATCCCGACTATGGGACCGGACAAGCGCGAGGGCACCGTTTCGCTTCTGAGAATCGATTCTTGTGCGTGTACACACACATTGGTGTGGTGATTTTTCTTTTCTCAAACACATAGAAAGGTCTCGATTCTTTGTTTTCAACTAGTATGAAGAAGAACAATCTAATAGGTTTTTTTGCATCAATTTCTAATTCATTTAGCGAGAGAAATATTTTTTTCTAGACATAATATAGAACTTTTATGATAGAATTTTGCACCCTTACGGAATGCACCTTAATAAGACTTAGGGCGTGTTTGGTTTTCATGAGATTAGAGACCGTAGACTAATTTTTAGTCTCATTTAGCCTTTAAATTATCAAAAAGAGGATTAGGGACTAATTTTTAGTCTCAATCAATCCCTATTTTAATAAACTCTTGGGAGCCATCCCGGGCAAACTACCCGCTACCCATTATCCGAACCCAAACTATCTGAACCCGCACCCAAACTATCCGAACCCGCAGTACCTTGTCTATATTCGGGTAACAATTTCTATTACCCAATCTTAATTTGGGTAATTCGGTAATGAATCCCGGTACCCGAAGCTGCCCTAAAATCTCGGTTAGACGCGCGGCGACTCCATCTTGCATGCTATTCCACCTCTATCTCCTCGAATGGGATTCAACCTCTGCCTCCGCATGTGATTCTAGTCCACAACTCCCGCCTCCGCATGAATTCCACCTCCGCATGTGATTCTCTACCTTGGCATGCGATTGCTCGTCAACTCCGCTTCCACATGGATCTGCCTCCGCATGGGATTTGAGTTCACGGCGACTCCGCTCTGTGCATAGGACTCGGCACGCGCCGCGAGACAGGGAGAAGGAAAGAGGTGAGGTCTTGAGGATGTTGCATATGCATCGGGTACATTGGGTATATCCGAACCCGAACCTGAAATTGCTGGTACCCGAAGTTGCTGGTAGTAATTTTTCGGGGATGAAATCGGGTAGCATTTTCGATTATCCGAACTTTGTATTGCCTGAATTACCAGACCCGAACAATTCAGGTAACCCGAACCCTAGGGTGACTTAAAAGAGATTAGGGACTAATTTTTAAGTTCCATTTAGTCTCTAGTCCCTGGTCCCATGAAGACATGAACCAAACAGGCCCTTAAGTAAACATTTGTCCCGGACTTGTTTGACTAGCTTTCCGGTGTTCCGGCTTTCCTAAGTTTTTTTTTAAGCGCGGGTGAAAATATAGTGCAATAGCCCACGTTAGCAGCTATGGTTATTAGAAAATCGAAATTGAATAGAACCCAAAAGAGTTGGTGAAGCACTGTTTTTTTATTTCCTGTTTCACGAGCCTTCTACTGCAAAACCCCTCCATCTCAAAGATACAAAATTGTAAGACACGGACACCAATGCATAGTTACATTCACAGGGAGGGAACAATGTCTAAGAGCAAGGATTATGATTTAGCCTGCTGCTGACGGTAAGTCCATGCCATGTCATATACAGCCCGCTATACAACCAACTTGTATTATGGTTTAACTATTTGACTGGAAGTAGTAGTGATTATAAGTATTTAATACTCACGTATGTGCATGCAATCGAGGAGTGTTGTAAAGCCAAAACGGCGACTTCTCGCCCGTCCTAAGCTGGGAGCAGGCGTTTTTATCTCGTGTTGTGTGCTACAGCCAGGCGAGATATTTACCGCCGGCTCTTCTCTCTCCTTGTGTGGCTATTTTTTTTGGATGACGTGGAACCTTCCAGTCGGCTAAAATAGAGTTATAATAATACTTGCTCTAACGACCCAGGCTAATGAGGGGTCCGAGGCAATGTATGCAACTATGACAAACCAAACCATCAGCTACACCCTTTTTATTTTCTACGAGGCCAACCCGAGGAGCAGTGGCAACCACAACAACTAGATGGTTGGCCCCTTTGGCTCTTTGCCTCTTTGTTTCCCACGACCAAGACTCTACGAGGCAACTAGATCCTCGCCCGCAAGCCGCCGAGAGCCTCGACCCCACGACTTGCGATCTCGTCATCTTGACCGGCGAGACATAATGGAAACGCGACGTCGCGATTTGCGATGGCCGACGGCGCCTCGCCGACGTTCAGTCCTTCACGACAAGAACAGGGAACGGTGCCGCGGCGACATTGATCAAGCAAGGGTGCAATGCTCCATGATGACAACAACATCTTGGTTCTTCGTTTTTCCGTTCTTGTGTTCTCGCGAATCTTGGTACTTTTTCTGGCCCTTCTCCACGCCCACCGACCGCCTCCCTAGTCAAGGTAGGGCGCTTAGGTTTATTTATCGATTCTGATTTTCCCCTCTCTTGATCATGTTTTGTTTTCTGGCTTACGATTCCAAGCAGATGGCGCTTGTTGTTGCATTTCTTAAGCGCAATCACTAGAAACAAGGTTTAGAACCCATCTCCAATAACAGCGCCCGAAATGCGCCGTTGACATTCCTAAGTGAAACCACCGTGTCGGTGATAACACTAGGCACATCAACGGTGATAGATCTTGCCTAAGAAGATATTCATCCGCAAGCCGCGGATCTATCATTGTAGCATTTCACTCGGTGGTATTCGAGTATCGTTATTTATATTTTCCCAAAGGAAGGCATGGTGGAAAAGGATCTAATAGAGACATGAGCGAGGATAACATGACTATGTAATGGACCAATGCTCATAACAGGGATATAAAGGAACGGTAAAGGGATAACTTGACATACTCACTCAATCCAAACTCAAGGATAAAGATAAATAAGGAATAAAGAAAGACCTAAGTGGAGCATACAGATTCTAGTCATGGCTGTGCATAGAACCGTTGATAGTCGGGCAACACGCATGAGCGGGAGGTCGGAGCCGAGAATGAAATGGATGGGGAGACCTCCCGGAGCATCCGCCCTGAAGGAAGGCATTTACGAACTCCTACAAAGACACACGAACGTGGGGGATTTCAAGGGGCGGTCGGGGCTTGTCACGACCAAGCCGCCTACCCCCTCAACCGTGGCATGCACTCATATTCGAAGGATACCGGCATCCGGACACCACGCCCGCATACTAGGACACTACTCATGTCCCCATGGCCCCCCACCCTACGGATGGTCGTAATAGGACACGAGCAAGCCCCGAAGGACACAACGAACCGCCATTCAAAGCACAATCCCGACACTACCCAATTATATTGCATGAATGGTTTAAGCATAAAGTTCTATATGACGATATCACAACATAGAAACTATAGACTAGTTCATGTGTCATGATCATGTCAAGAACAACATGTTAGATCATAAGATAAATCATGAGGTATAGAAATAACATGAAGACTCTAATCCTAATGCACAACCAAGATAAGATAAGAGCAAGTCTTTGGAAGAATACCATAGAAAGATTTATTCCCGGAATCCATCTTCCAAGGAGCCAAGCCCTCCTTGGTAGCTTTGCCTAGCTCCACATCCTAAACTACTAATCCTACTAGGAGGAGGAAGAAGAAGAATAGAGAGGGAGAGAGTGGCTCTTCTTGTGAGGTGTGTGTTACAATGGTGGGAGATGGCCTCCTTTTATAGGTAGAGGAGAGGGGGCTCATTGGAAAATGTCCATCCCCACATGGAAGGTACAAAACCGACCTTGGTATACCTGCCTAATTTGCTAAACCGACCATCCCACGGCGGGAAACCCCGTTTGGAAGGTGCACGAACCGCCTCCCCGAGGTTGGGCCGAAACCGCCTCAGGGAGGGTGCGGCCGCACCAGGTGGTGCGCGCGCACCCCCCGGGCTCCGGCCTTGGCCCGGCTTCGTGGGGTGTCTTCCCTCGCCTTGAAAAGTTGTGGGTCGGGCTTTGCTCGGCCCACTCGATGTTTTGGGTCGATTTGCTCCTAGGCTTGTGTTTTTTGCAATAATGCGCTTCCCCTGGATGGCGTACTTTGGTCGATTTTCCACTTGCTTTTATTATAAATCTGCAAAATAAAAAGTACAAGACACTACAAGTGGAATTTATTAGTGATAAATGTATATGTGTGTAGTAAGGTATAGTTTCACCCCCTTATTGGTAGAATGTTGACGTTAAAAATATGTCGTTGGTGACCGTCAACAAACTCCCCAAGCTTACCCTTTTTGGCGTCCTCGAGCAAAGATAAGTACTTGGTTGTTGATCGGGGAGTTGCTACTATGCCGATTATGTTTCACAAGTGCCGGGGTTATAATAAGATTTTCTACTAGAGTTTGAATAAAATGGCACATCTTTTTCTCACCCTTTATTACCTTTTATCGTAGCGGGGCTTTTTAGCTTTTCTCAAAGTCTTGGGCGGTTGCGGATAGAACGGTTATAAATGTAAATACTTTTCATTCATCCTTTTGATTAACTTTCTCATCCGAGATTTATTTATTTAGTTCTATTTTGGTTTTTCGAGAAAGTATGGGCTTTATTGCTATATATTTTTTTTTGGAGAGGTGGGCTCTGCTCGCCCTAGACTTTTTGTCTTTTATTTCCTCTCTTTCTTTTCCTTTTTTTTTTTTTTTTGGAGATGTGGGCTCTACTCGCCCTTGGACACATGTCCATTTTTCATCTTTTTTTTTTTTCCTTTTCTTTTTTTTTTTTAGCATAGCCCATATCATTTCTGCTTTTCTTTCAAATTAGATTCCCTGGATGTCAAGTTTCTCTTTTGGACGAAATCATAGCAAATCCATTTGTACCATATCATACTTGGCAATAACTTAGACTAGATAGAGCCTATGCAACCCACATGAATCGGGGTTTTTTTTTTTTTTTGGGATGAGTTTTTAGACTTAGCCACTAAACCCAAACTTTAGAGAAATTCGAATTATAAACTAGGCACGTGGCAAAACATAAGACGAGCAACTATTCATCATTTCAACAGGGTAGAACTAAACATTTCTACAACACATATGTATGGAGTGGAAAATATCTCCTCTCTCTTTTCTTCTTCCCCTCTTTTTTTTTATTATTATTATTCTCATACCTCATCATTTATATAAGATAAGAAAATAAACGAATGGAATGTGAGATACGAGTTACCTTTGTGGGAGTCCTCCCCAAGCTAGCGTCGACTTACCTTCGATTTATGATCGTTGCTAGCCTCGTGCACGCCATGATTTGATCTTGATTAACGTCTTCTATTTAGCGTGCGGGGAGACTCCCCCAAGCTTGTCTTGTGATGAACTTGGAAGAACGGGACAACCATTCTTGGGGTTTCAAAGGTTTTATTTATTTATTTTTTTTGGTTCACTCGACAAGATCTGTTCTCCATTATCATCTCTAGGACACCCTCTTGAAATGGATAATTTCCTCGCAGGGGTTAGTCCATATGGTCGACCAAAATTTACACTAGTAGTTTTGTTTCAATAATCAAACTCGACTCCATGTCTAATCGATTAAGGTAAACTTTTTGACCTAAGCACCATGCTCAATTCAAAAGTCTATGGAAGTAGGATCATCGGCTAAATGATCACAACTTCCAAACCGCAACATACTTGGCATAGAAAATGGAAGCATGAATTGAAACAAGATTCATCCAATGAAGATGAAGACTTTGAAAGGTGAACAAAAAGTTTAATTTAAATTTTTTTTTTATTTTTATGTAATAAATATTTTTGTTAATTTTTGATAATAAAATATTTTATAAAACATATTTTTTTTTAAATATACCCCATTTTTTTCTTTTTGAAATATACCCCATTTTTTTTTTTTGAAAATATTATAGATTTTTGTGTAGTAATAAATTTTTTTGTTTATTTTAATAATAAGATATTTTATAAAACACACATATAAAATATATTTATTTATTTTTTTTTTTTTTTTGGCATGGTAACGAAAAAAATGAGAGTGAAAGGTTCACATTACCATATTTTTTGGTCCTCCCCAAGCTAGCTCGAAGCCCATTGGATCGGGGTTTTTAGCCCCCGTGCTTTTGACTTTTCCTCGCATGGTTAGTATATGGTAGTTTCAATGAAAGTGGACTTACCATCCTCCGTGATTACCAAAATTCAAAGCATATGCGGGAAGGAGCATTTCGAGCGAGCTAGGTGTTTTCAAGAATTATTATTATTATATATATATTTTTTTTTGAAATTTATTATAAAGGGAGGACAAAAAAGAGCTTCACCAAACTTTTTCAAACTCAAACAAGGCTAAGATAAAGATGCAAAATAGGTCTAGCCTTGTTTTATCTCCATGATGAAATATTTATTTGTTTTTTTTTTTATATATATATGGAGATAAGTATGAGTAAAAAGAATTGGTGAATTATTACCTTTGTGTACCTGAGTGTGTGTGTACCAACCACGCATGAAGGCAAGATGTTAAAACTCCCGCTGTGGTAGCTTGATGATCCATCTCGGGCGACCACAAGGCTTAGGTGATACACATAATGTAGTGTATATGGACCATGGGCCTTAGTGGTCACAAAGGTGTAAAGGAGGATGTTCCTCCTTTCCTTTACCTTCTTCTCTTTTTTTTTTTTTTTTTTTTTTTTTTTTCTTTTATTGGACCTTTGCGCACTGAGTGTGTACTTAACCGGGCAAGCAGCTTGGGGATAGAGTTCATAATCGGCGCATCGGTAGCGCGTGATGATCTTGATTTGGTAATGACTTCCTCACACCGGAGTAGAGGGAGGCGGACCAAACTCACCTAGGTGCAACAAGGTCTTGGGAGAGAAAGATCCCTTCTTGCTTATCGTTGACATTTCTTAACGCAATCAAAGGAAATAGGTATAAAACCCATCCCCGATGAAGGCGCCGAAATGTGCCGCCGACATTCTCAAGTAAACCACCGTGGTCGGGTGATTCGAAATGAGATCGTTAACGGGATAGATCTTGTCATTGTAGATATTCATCCGCAAGCGCACGGATCTATCGTTGTAGCATTTCACCCGAAAATATTCAGGGTATCGTTATTTATATTCGCCCAAAGGAAGGCATGTGATTAATAATTTAGCATGGCATTTGAATAGAGGAACATGTGTTTGCTTAGACCAAAATACTCATAACAGGGGTAAGCATGAATGGTTTAAAGATATTGTGACACACGCTTGGAAATCCACCAAAGAAAAGGATAAAGAAAATAGATAAAGAATAAATGAATAAATGAATAATCCTAATGGAGTAGCACTAATGTATCTAGCCTTGACCATACAAATGAATAGTTAATCATCATATGCAAACCGATCTAAACATGGTTAAGTCTAGGATAACGGGAGACTTCCTAGTTACCATACGGCCCCGATAGGAAGCATTTACTTAACTCCTACAAAGACAAAGCGAACGTGGGGGATTTCAAGGGACGGACAAGGCTTGTCACGACCAAGCCGCCTACCCCCTCAACCGTGGCATGCACTCATATTCACAGTGTCATAATACCCGCACCATGCCCGCATACCGAAGCACTACTCTTGTCCCCCAGATCCCCACTCGTCGAATGGACGGACTAGAACAAGAGCAAACCCGAAGGTACAATGAACCATTATCCCACCTCTAATCAAGTTAGGCATATGATGAGCATTAATAAACTGTAAATGAACATGTCAAGATCATGATATGTAAACTATATACTAGTTCATATACCAACACAAGAACATGAACAAGACTACACTCTAGTTCATAAGTTAGGCCAAGAATGTAGAAATAGGACCGCAAATAGAAGAATGCTCCATAGAGTAGATGTATTACCAAAGTGCTTCTTCTAGGAGACAAGCCCTCCTTGTAGCTCTTCTACTCCAAGTGTAACTACTAAAGAATAAAAAGAAGAAGAAGAAAGAAGAAGTAGAAGAAGAGAAAAAGGTAGAGGTGGTAGAGGAAGAGATTGCCGGGTTTGTTTGGACTCCAAATGGTGTGTGTTGAGAGAGGGAGAGAGGGGATCTATTTATACACTTGGAGGAGGGGTCTAAGTGCTATTTTACAACCAAACCGACCTAGTAAACCTTCCATGTATTCGCAAAACCGACGGACGCAAGGCGGTAATCCCCTGCTTTGGAAGGTCAACGAACCGCCTCCCGGGTTGGGCGCGAACCGCCTCCTCGGGAGGTGCGCGCGCGCCGTGGTGCGCCAAGGCGCACCCCGAGGTCGGTTCGCCCGAGCCTCGGTGGGGTGTCGTTTTCGTCCCCGAAAAGTTGTGTAATCGGGCTGCGCCGTCCGTTTTGATGTTTTGGGTCGATTTGCTCCTTGGGCTTGATTTGGCAAAAATGTGCTTTCCTAAGGCGTACTTTGGTTGGTTTTCCACTTGCTTTTATGATAAATCAGTAAAATAAAATTCAAGACACTACAAGTGGAATTTATTAGTGGTAAATGCATATGAGTATAAAAAGATTTAATTTTACTCCCTTTATGGTAGTAAGTTGACGGGTATAATATGTCGCTTGGTTACCGCCAACACTTACATGGAAGCAATGAAGGGTGGAGTCAGTGTCTTCATTTTTTTTACCTTGACCATATGGGGCCAACCTGCTCCTCTCCTCTTATTTCTTTTTATATCTCTTTTTTTAAACTCTCTTTTTTATATAGCAAGGGGAGGCTAATCTCTTATTCATCTCTCTTTTTTTTCATCATTTTTTTTTCTCTCTCTTTTTTTTTTCATCATATTTTTTTCTCTTTTTTTTTTTTCACTTGAGCCCCCCTTTTTTTATCCCCTTGGTGCACTTGGAACTTGATATTCTCACCATCTTCCCTCACACACTTGGACTTTCGTGAAAAAAGTCAAGTTTGCAAAGTCGTGGTCTCCTTTTTGAGTGTGTTCCTCCGCCCAAGAGTATCAAAGTTTTCTTGTTGATGTAGCCTCCATGTTTTTCAAGCCGCCGCATGCCCCTTTGTTCTTCTTAGTCTCCACCTGAAATGGTTAGTGACAAGAATACCTGAAGGTGCATACTAACTTGATAACAAGTCCTTGCTTTTTATTTATAAGATTTTTTTTTTTTTTTATAAGAGATTTTTTTTTTGTATATAAAAGATTTTATTTTTTTTTTATAAAAGATTTTTTTGTTTTTAGATAAACCTGTTATAAAACAAAGGTCACTACACATGCATATTATCATGATGAACATGTTCTAAAAAGATGCCTTATAAAAACCAATGCCTTCCCCAAGAACGGCGCCGAAATGCTTGTTGCATTTCTTAAGCGCAATCACTAGAAACAGGTTTAGAACCCATCTCCAATAACGGCGCGAGAAATGCGCCGTTGACATTCCTAAGTGAAACCACCGTGGTCGGTGATAACACTAGGCACATCAACGGTGATAGATCTTGCCTAAGAAGATATTCATCCGCAAGCGCGCGGATCTATCATTGTAGCATTTCACCCTAAGTATTCGGGGTATCGTTATTTATATTTTTCCAAAGGAAGGCATGGTGGAAAAGGATCTAATAGAGACATGAGCAGGATAACATGACTATGTAATGGACCAATGCTCATAACAGGGGATATAAAGGAACGGTAAAGGGATAACTTGACATACTCACTCAAGCCAAACTCAAGGATAAAGATAAATAAGGAATAAAGAAAGACCTAAGTGGAGCATACAAATTCTAGTCATGGTCGTGGCATAGAACCGCTTGATAGTCGTGCAACACGCATGAGCGGAGGTCGGAGCCGAGAATGAAATGGACAGGGGAGACCTCCCGAGCATCCGCCCGAAGGAAGGCATTTACGAACTCCTACAAAGACACACGAACGTGGGGGGATTTCAAGGGGGCGGTCAAGGCTTGTCACGACCAAGCCGCCTACCCCCTCAACCGTGGCATGCACTCATATTCGAAGGATACCGCATCCGGACACCACGTCCGATATACTAGACACTACTCATGTCCCCATGGCCCCCACCCTACGGATGGTCGAATAGGACACGAGCAAGCCCCGAAGGACACAACGAACCGCCATTCAAAGACAATCCCGACACTACCCAATTATATTGCATGAATGGTTTAAGCATAAAGTTCTATATGACGATATCACAACATAGAAACTATAGACTAGTTCATGTGTCATGATCATGTCAAGAACAACATGTTAGATCATAAGATAAATCATGAGGTATAGAAATAACATGAAGACTCTAATCCTAATGCACAACCAAGATAAGATAAGAGCAAGGCTTTGGAAGAATACCATAGAAAGATTTATTCCCGGAATCCATCTTCCAAGGAGCCAAGCCCTCCTTGGTAGCTTTGCCTAGCTCCACATCCTAAACTACTAATCCTACTAGGAGGAGGAAGAAGAAGAATAGAGAGGGAGAGAGTGGCTCTTCTTGTGAGGTGTGTGTTACAATGGTGGGAGATGGCCTCCTTTTATAGGTAGAGGAGAGGGGGCTCATTGGAAAATGTCCATCCCCACATGGAAGGTACAAAACCGACCTTGGTATACCTGCCTAATTTGCTAAACCGACCATCCCACGGCGGGAAACCCCGTTTGGAAGGTGCACGAACCGCCTCCCCGAGGTTGGGCCGAAACCGCCTCAGGGAGGGTGCGGCCGCACAGTGGTCGCGCGCACCCCCGGGCTCGGCTCGCCCGCTTCGTGGGGTGTCTTCCCTCGTCTTGAAAAGTTGTGGGTCGGGCTTTGCTCGCCCAATTCGATGTTTTGGGTCGATTTGCTCCTAGGCTTGTGTTTTGTAATAATGCGCTTCCCCTCGATGGCGTACTTTGGTCGATTTTCCACTTGCTTTTATTATAAATCTGCAAAATAAAAGTACAAGACACTACAAGTGAAATTTATTAGTGATAAATGTATATGTGTGTAGTAAGGTATAGTTTCACCCCCTTATTGGTAGAATGTTGACGTTAAAAATTTGTCGCTGGTGACCGTCAACAAATTTCTCACGAGGATCGTTTCCTCCACCGTTGTTCGTGCGAAATCTAGGACATCCACGCCGGAGGCGGAGCGGTCATGGGGAGGTGAGCATCTCTTTGGAACCCTCCCCCGTCCCTCTCCCATCTCACTAACGAATGTTCATCTCTGAACCGGAAGGTATTTATAGATACCTCAATCCAAGTTTTCCCTCTCTTTGGTTTTGTACAACGAAGTGGATCGGATGGATGGAGGGTAAACTTAATCAATGGAGCGAATTGGGATTTGAATCGGCATGAGAATAACTTCGCATTATGGCGCACGTCTGTTTGGTTTGGAATTTATTGGGAAACTATTGGTTTAAGAATACAATTTTTCCCTAAATGGCTCATGGGTAGCGATCGAATTATAAACCAAGGTAGACCTTGATCGAGAAGTCGTTGCAAAAGTCATGGTTATTTTTGCAACTAATCATTATCGATTAAAAAGTGAACTAATGTTGAAAGTTCGAAATGTTGCAACTAATGCCGGTACTCATATGGTTTTCCTCGCAAATAAATTATTGGATTATGAGGCAAAATATAACTTGTCCGACACTTATCCGAGGATAGTTACTTAGTCGAGATGTGTGGTGATTGGATTATTTGTTTCTTCTAATGGGAATTCATCTCGCTTATTGCAACAAACCGTGATTGTATTAAGAATGGAGGTGATTAACAATGGACTGTGATTGAATTAAGAATGGAGGCTATCTTGAATATGGACTACAACCATATCGGCGTGTGAAAAAAAGAAGTCTTGACTTATTGATTGCAACTGCCGAGAATCCGCCCAAGTAAACGCTAAAACACCGAGCACACAAAGAAGGCTTGGGGAGAATGTTGGGAGGAATGGAGACTCTCTATTATTGAGTCACTTTCATAGATGCTTTTACAATGGGGGCCAGCCCCTATTTATAGGGAGAGGCAATGGGTAGCACTCCCCAAATATCTCCTCTAGATATCTCCTCCCTAGATATGTCCACTACACTCTAGAGTCTTCTCATGCTCACTAGAGTGCACCATACTCTAGACTTTTCTTTGTTTCCTAGAGTGCTAGATATTTTCCTCCTTGCTTTGAGATTCACCAACACACACACATGGTTTCACAACACTCTCCCTTGGGTGAATCGCACATGTGTACATGCCTCAATAAAAACTCCCCAAAAATCTAGTGGGAAAAAAAGGTAGGAGAAAAGAGTACATTCACACACGCCCGACCATGTTTGCACATGTTGCCTTGTTAAAAACCTTACATGAGAAAACCCAATGAGAAAAACTCATCAAGGGAAAAGGAGTACAACAGTTGATGCTTCAGTCGGTTTTCAAAACCGACTCATGATCTTCAGGATCACGATCATGGGCTATGTTCTTGGGGGTATGTCTCCCATGAACCCTGCAACTCTCTAAGCCGCCTCATGCCAATTCCACGGACACTTATAGAAACTAGAGCCGTAGGGACTTGGTGAACAAGTCTGCAAGATTGTCACATAATCTTGCTTGCAGGATCTTTATTTTCCCCGCTCTTCCGAAGCTTGTGGGGGATAAAAGAACTTTGGAGCAATATGCTTCATGAGATTGCTCTTCACATAGCTCATGTGCATCTGTGCAACACATGCTGCATTATCCTCATAGATAATGGTGGGGGTGTTGGTGATGTATAGACCACATGACTTCTATATGTTGTTAATCATACGTCGTAGCTACACACATTCTCGTGTGGCTTCATATAGAGCAATAATCTCTGAGTGGTTGGTTGATGTGGAAACCAGGGTCTGTTTCACAGACCTCCAAGAGACGGCTGCACCACCACAGAGAACACACAAAACCAGTCCTGTGATCTGGCATTATGTGGGTCAGACGTATAACCAATGTCCACATACCTCACCATGGTTGATTCTTGGTTCTTCGACCTTGGTCTATGGTTCCTGAGGATAGTTTTAATGTCGACCCAATGCCTTCTGGTTGGGGCAACACTGTACCTTGCCAATAGATTTACTGCAAATGCAATATTAGGCTTTGTGCAGTTTGCAAGGTACATCAGTGTTCCAATGGCACTTAAGTATGGAACTTCAGATCCCAATACTTTCTTATTATCATCCCTTGGTCTAAATGGGTTCTTTTCCGCTTCTAGGGATCAGACCACCATGGGGGTCCTAAGATGGTGGTATTTATCCATATTGAAATTCCCTAGTACCATCTTAGTATTGGTAGACCGGTGTACAAACACTCCTTTTTCGGGAGGTGTTCGAAAGCTACTGAGCCCAAACAAAACTTGGTTTTGCCCAAGTCTTTCATCTCGAACTCCGTCTTGAGGTAAGCCATTGCTTCCTCAATGTCCCGTGGTGGTGCCGATCATATTCAGATCATCGACATAAACCAAGATGATGCGTAAACCCCTTCGATGATTTCTTGATAAGCACACGAGGGACAAACATCATTGTTTGTGTAACCCCTCTTCAGGGAGGAAGTTACTCAACCGATTGAACCACATCCTCCCGGATTGTTTCAAATCGTATAACGACCGCTGTAGGCGGACGCCGAACATGTTGTCGCTTTCAATTTGATACAGGGATCTTGAGTCCTTCAGGGACTCTCATGTAAATCTCCGAATCAAGTGACCCATACAAGTATGCCGTCACCACATGCATCAACTACATTTTTAAATTCAAGTTAGCTACCATTGATATTAGATATCGGAACATTATGCCACTCATGATGGGAGAGTAAGTTTCATTATAATCGATGCCGGGTCTCTGCGTGAACCCTTATGCCACTAGCCACACTTTATACCTTACCACCTGACCATGTTCATTCCTCTTTTGGAGGAAGACCCATTTGCATCCTATAGAGATGACTTTTGGTGGTGTTGGGACTGCAGGACCAAAAACCTCTCTTTTGTAAAACGAGCGCAATTCTGCCTCAACTGCTACTTTCCATTTATCCCAATCAGAGCGCTTCCAGCACTCTGCCAAAGACTTTGGTTCGGGATCCAATCCAAACAATCAATAATTTTTGAGGCAAAATATATGTCGACAACATTGACCTTTCTATGATAAGATCCTCCCGTTTCCACATAATTAGTGTCAATCTTATCATCCAACTCATCGCGATTTTCGATAACGATTGAGCGAGGGTGTTCCGATCTCCCAATGCGATGGCGCGCATGGTGCATTGGGGTTTCCATCTTCGGGATGGTGTCCTTCAGGGACTAACTCGACTTCGACCGAAGCGAGCCGCCGCTGTAGGGGCGTCCTCAACTTCAGGTTGAGCTTCTTCATCCGATACCTTAAGTGTGACAGTGGCTCGCTTTACGCGCATTTGCGGGCGTCTCCGTGGGGCCTTGTCCCTCGAAAGCACCCGGAGGTCTCCCCCTTTTTCTAGGATTGGTGGAGACCGTAGAGTTGGTCTCCTTCTGGGGTATCTGAACTCTCTCCGACGCAATTTCTCGACATTCTTCTCAAACTCTCTGAAAACCCACACAAACCTCGCTCGAGATAAAAATGAGAAGGTAAGATCATAGTCGAGCACGAGACAGTGGAAATGGAGTAAAAAGATCATGGATATCGAGAAAAGAAAATTATTTTAGGAACAATACACAGAAATATATAACCCCGTAAAGAGAACCCTACTTAGGGAGTTCTCTGCGCATCTCCTTTGCACCACATCATCGAGGAGGACCCACAACCATAAGCGGGGGCCTTGTTTAGATGGCTAAAATTTGTAACCGTATGTCACATCGCGGTAATCGTAGCACGTTTCGTTTGTTAGTGGTAAATATCATCCTACTATAGAGTAACTAGGTTCAAAAGAATCGTCTCGCAATGTACATCTAAACTGTGTAATTAGTTATTTTTTTTACGTACATTTAATACTCTAAATATATGTCTTTTGGTGTATTTAATGTGATGTGATGGAGAGAAAATGGGAAAAATGTTAGAAATTTTAGCAATCTAAACAAGGCCCGGGTAGCCTCTCCATTCTCGGGGAGCTCTCCCGCATAGCTACAAAGATGAGAGGCGATTTGGGCGAGCTAGTCTCCGCCGGCGAGCCGGGCGGTCTTTTCGCCCCAGATGGCCTTCGACGGGACGTCGTGAGGTGGTGGAGACCGCCGTGCTTTCGCGCCCTGGCCGGAGGTGTAGGTCCTAGTTGTAGTATATCTAGGGTTAGGTTTCCGGGCGGCGGCGTCGAGACGGGCGCAGCGGCGGCGGCGGGCGCCACGGTGGAATAACGCCCTCTCGAGCTTGTCCCGTCTTTGGTGCCGCTCCGCTCCGGCGCTATCGCCGAAGCCGTGGAGGCGGAGGCGGCGACTTCGCCGGCTCTTGTCTGAGAGTTTGTGGCGGCCGGTGTTTCATCGTTGCGGCGAACGGCGGTGCGTGCCGCGTCTGTGGCGGCCGTTGTTGCGTCGGTGTGGCGGAACGGGCGTGCTCGTGTCTACGTTTATCGAAGAGGAAGATGGATTCCAATCGAGACGTGCTCGATTCACGGCGATGGAGATGAAGGTGGCGTCGTCGGCGCGATTCGCCGATCGCGCTGGGAGGCCGCTTACTCGCATCGAGGCCTTGCGCAAGTCCTCCTCTGCGGCCTCCACTCTGTGGAGCGTGATTCGGGCGTCTGGCGACGACGGGGAGGTGGATCGACCGGCGAAGACGTACGGGAGCCTGGAGAGGAAGATGAATAGTGGTCTTGGACCTCTTTGTACTTTTCCTTTTTCCTGGGGTCTTGTCTGTAAGAGTGCCGGTGTTCTCTTCTGTGCTTAATACATCTTCCTGTTTGCTCAAAAAAGAACAGGCGTGCAGCGGCGTGCAGCCGCTCCACTTCACCTTCCTTCTGTTTTAATGCAAGAATCTGAGCCGTCACCATGTCTGAGTAGTATTTAAATGGATCAGGTCGGCCTTCGAGTCTTCGTTACCTTCGAGGCTGCAAAACTCACGATGTTGGATCCCCTGCGCCCGCGCCATCCAGACCCACCGGCGCCACGATTCCTCCCGCCGCCGCCACGATTCCTCCCGCGCGGCCGCTCTACTCTCCCCGCGCTCTCCTCGCCATCTCCCACGCGCTCGGTGGTGTGCTCTGTTGGTCAGCCGATGATGGCGGAGACTGCAGCGACGGGGGCGGTGCGGGGAAGGTCGGCGCTGACCCGCTGCTTCGCTAGGAACCCGCTCAAGCTCATCGCCCCATCCAAGGTGCGCCGGGATTGGTGGGCCTGTAGGTGTCGGGGCGGAGCGACCAGCGCTGCCAGGAGGGAGGTGGTCGACGTCGTCAACTTCCGGGCCACTGTCCCCGTCCCAGCCGATGGCCGCACCGCCGCCCAGTGGCCACCGCCATCGGTGACGAATGGGGCGGGGGTGGACGGCCATGGGGGCGCCGGAGCTTGGCTGCTTGAGCCAGCGTGGGGGCGGAGGACCGCGGGGCCATCGATCCGGTGAAGCTAGAGGCGACGGGGTGGGGTGCACTTTACCGAGGACGCGGGGTCGGTGCATGTCGAGTGGCGCGGGCACCCTGCAAGGACATGGCGATGGTGCTGATGCTGAGCGACGAGATGCGCGTACCTGGCAGTGCGCGACGCGAAGGCGCTCCGCACGGGGCACATCTACTTCATGCTCCGGGCTGCCGCGCGTCGCGGTGGCCTGCGACACGAGGAGGTCCCCGCGCTCGCCGTCAGGACCTCGGCCACGCTCTCCTCCCGGGCCGCTCCACATTCATCGTCTTCGCAGTGCCGTCGAGGATGGGAGCGACGGAGTTCCGAATAGCCCAGGGCGACGGACTCGCCGGAGATTGGCATGGGGCCAGCTCCATGGGAGTGACGCCTTGGCAGATGCGAATCAGAAGTCGGGGCTCGCCAGTCGGCGATGCGTCCGCTGTTGGAAACGGCAAGTCACGCACTCTTTTCCTGTACGCGACTTAAACGAGCGAATGCTACGACGGTTGGAGACAGTCTTAGTGAGCACGAGCACATAATATACTGGTGGAAGCTCTGTGATGGTGGAAAATATGGTTGTGTATATGTCTGACATTAGCCATCGAGTAGATAGGATTCTAATGCCAAGATACCGCTAGCTGTTTACTGCCATGATGACACCCCCTTTGCATGTATATGTATATGTACTCAACAGACCATTCTCCATGTACATGGAGTCCGATCCCGCAACATCGACTTCCTCCTGTTGCAACTTCATCTTCCTTAATTTTATTCTATTACAAGAAGTTGTAACCTATATACAACCCTTAAATATTTCTGTTCAGTACTAATTCACTCCAGAGTTCAGTATAGTTTTATTTTAGATATTTTATACCGTATATGTCAATATTTTTTCTCCATACCCGCAACAATGTGCGTGGGATCCATTAATCATTATGCCAATGGTATATACTCTTTCATGCATTCAAATTTGTTGTTACTAACTGTGTTTCAAACATGCACAAAGTAATCCTAATGAATGGATAATTGCGATAAATTTAAAATACCCCAACCGACCCGCCGCAACACGCGGGTATCCTTCCTAGTAAATACAAAAGATACGTGTTTTTGTCGTCCTCTATTCTTTCCACCAACAAATCGTTTCAAAGGTGAAATTCACGGTACACATTAACACAAAAAGAACAAAAGAATCAAGCCAACAAATTAACAAAAAAAACGAGGGACAGGCTAGTACACCCCGCCGACGACGATCTTGTTGCACCCGGCGGCGGCGTCGCCGTCCATCTCCTGCTGCTATCCCAGCGCCCTCTTGGCCACGACCACCTCGCCGCCGTCCTCCTCCTTCCGTCTCGGCACCACCGTATTGGCCTCGGTCAGCTCGCCGACCACGATGTCCCTCAGCATCTGGAGCTCCCTCCGGTGCGCGACCAACTCCCCGGACTCCATCGCCGCCACCTTCCTCGCTACGGCCCGCTGAATCATGGCCCGCACCCGCTCCTGCAGCCTGACGCCGCCGCCGCCGGCCTGGTCCGCTGCCGCGGTGCCGTCTGGCCGGAACGCCACAGTGGTCACGGCCACGCCGTGCTCCCGCGCCACCTCCCACGCCTCCGACACCAGCTCCGCGTGCTTCGCCGCGAACAGCGCCGCCCCTCTCCTTCACCTTCTCCTCCTCCTGCTCGGGCACCGGGGCGGCGCCGGCGGTAGCCATGCCTCTCGTTTGCGCTTTGTCGATGATCCGATTCCCGCGCTCTTGCTTGTCTTGTGCGTGATATGATAATGATGCGCAGTGCAAATTGAAGGATTATGCGCGCACTAACTAATATTTATGGTCCGGGGATTTGATTTAGTCCGTGTTTGACGAGTTAACCACAGGATTAACGACTCGTATTTGATAAGGATTCCGAGCGTAATTACAGTCCGTATTCAAAAGTTCTTTATTAGTAAATATATTTACCACAAATACATTAATAACCGTTTATAAAAAAATATAATCACGTTTTTTAGCAGAAGAAAAAAAAAATAATCACGTAGACACCGGCCTGGCTCACACCATGTGGGCTGGGCCTAGCAGGCCCAGTCTATGACAAAATCGGCCTGGTCCAATAAAGCCGCCGGCCTCGCCTCGCCTCGCCTGCAACCAACCGTGGAGCGGGTCAGGAGGTGGGATTCGCCATGGACATCATCACGCAGCTGCAGGACCAGCTGGACGAGATGGCGGTGCTCGCCGTCAACACCTTCGGCACGTTGCAGCGGGACGCGCCGCCGGACCGCCTGTCCAACAGCTACCCGGACCCGCTCAACCCCAACCCTAAGCCCGACGACGACTCCAAACCCCAGGTCCAGGGCCAGCCCGGCGCGCCGCCGCCGCCTTCGCAGGCGCAGGCGCAGCCACCCGCGCCTGACCTCTCCGAGCAACCTAAGGCTATGAGCCACGCCCTCGTCCTCGCGGCCAAGAAGGTTGGTACCCTTGCCCCTCTTGTCTTCTCGGCCTCGCCACCTGCTCGACCAAATGCCTGCCTGGTGATCCAAATCGTCTCTGTGTGGTTACGACGAAGGTTTCAGCTTGCCTCGTGGTTTTCCTTGTCTTGATTCTGATGCCGCGAACAAGTGAAGGACTAGCTGCTTAATTTTGCTTGTTTCCTTGCCTGCGTTCTGTGTAGTCAAAGCCCAGAAATGACAAAAAAAATGTCTCTGCCTATAAAACTGTGTTGCCACTCACTCGTCTTCATTCATCTCTTGCTCATTTATTGTTTAAGATTTTTATTTATTCCAAGAGTTGTGCAGACGGTAGGTGATGCATACGACAGTCATGTTCCCCAGAAAAGATATAGTGGGCGGTGTAGTGATTCACAACACTGACAGTCAGGTTTCCTAATTCCTAGAAAGGATCAATCTGGTCTTTGTGTTTTAACCATAGTTGAAATGTGTTGGAACAAAGACTATTCCTCTGCCTAATCAATTTCAGTTCAAAATGTGCTTCTATGCAGTTTGATGCGCTTGTTGCGGCATTGCCACTATCATCAGAAGAGGATCAAGTGAAAAGAATCCAAGAGCTACAGGTAGATATTCAGATAATCAGATTAATTTATGAAGCACTGGTTTTTCAAGGATGGGCTTCTGTGGAACTCCTATTTAAATAAATTGTATATAAATTTGAAACTTGCAGGCAGAGAATGAGGTCGTGGGGTTGGAGCTCCAGAAGCAACTTGAAGCTGCTGGTAACATGATCCCCACTGTTTAGAGTTCATTGTATTATATGGCTGATTACTGTCTTGCTGATATGGTGCACCTCACTGCATTACAGAAAACGAGTTGAAGCAGGTTGAGGTGCTGTTTAACGAAGCAACGGACAATTGTATAAATTTTAAGAGGCTAGATTAATTATATTAATGTAAGTTCAGATGAATTTCTTCCACAAACTTCTCAGTGCACTATCAATGTTGATTTTATTTTTATTTGGTTCCAACAGTTACTGCTTGGTTTTGCAGTATGAATTATTTATGGCCAACATTGCAAGTGTTGCAAACCAATTTAGCTCATAAGATAAGATGGATTTTAGGTGTACGACATAAATAACTTAAGCATATGCCACATGTTGATCTTAACTTAATTTTTTCCACGAGGCACCGTTCGTGTTGACTAAAACCCAATGTCTGCCATAACAGGTTTGCTGAAAGGAACTTGTTCTCATAAATGGATGAGTGTGGAGAATGAATGCCAGTAAAACATTTATTCTGTCTTATCAAATTCTCTGCTCTAGCTCTGTAAACAATTATTCCTATCCTGTCTCGTTAGCTTTTCTGTAATGATATTCTGAAAGGACCTGCTGGATTAGGATTAACCTTTGTGGTAAGGTACAATGTCTTTAGTATCAATTTGGTTTCATTTTACGCCTGAATTGTGCTTAGTCTTATTTGTTTAATGGATCTGCTACCTGCCTTCATTCGGGATTTCTTATATGGTTTTGATTTGAAGTCCCTGAATCCTGAACCTCCCTTCCAGCCCATCGTATGGAAGAATAGAATTGTACCACGAAATCTAGCATAAAATGCTAAATGTTGATCAGAATTCTAGCAGCTCTGATTCTGTAAGGATGCTTCGTGCTCACACAAAAACAAAGAAAACATGCATCATCCCCTACAATCTGATTCAGATCTATCGTTAAGCAGCACGGCAGTCCCTCTTACTCCCATGCATCCATCTCAACTCTCAAGCATATGTGCAGGTGTCAAGACCTGCAAGAACATCACCCATGTCAGACCTCAACACAGCTGACAAGCAATGACACACTAAGGGTGTTCGCATCAATCTAGCTAGCTTGCTAGCGATTTAACATCCACGTCACCTCAGGAGCTAACACAACAATCCATCTCCCCAACCGTTCACGCCATCCAAAGCAACATGAGTGTTATTTTTAGATTTCTTTAATGGCATCCTGGAAAGAAGAGTGGTGGAGAGACAAGGAGAGCCTCAGGGCAAAAGAAAACGTCTAGCTAGGAACTCGTCGCTAGCGTCAAGGTTTTTCAGCTTTCTCTCTCTGCCACGTGAGCCAGAATCCAACGTCAGCACCTCCTAGATAGATTGTTGGGGACGCCCTAACAGGACAAAAGACACTACTAACTGGCCGGTGCCATTGAAGAAGCAGTTCCACAAGTTCCTGCCCCGAGCCTGGTAGTAGGCGTTCATGGCCACGGACGCCAGCGACGGCTGGCTGGGCGCAGCCGCCTGGTGCCCTGGATGGCACCGCAGTCGCTCTCGGAGCAGGCGAACTCCAGGTTGCCCCACAGTGCCGCGTCCTCTGTTGACGGCTTGGCCACGCACCATGTCTTGCTCCTGTGGCGCATGGTTTCTGCTGCTGCTGTTGAACATGGGGTTTAATTTCAGTGTCAGGTTAGTGACTATAAGCTATGGAATTTGTGGATTCTGATGAGTACAACTTGGCTGCGAGTCAAACGAGAGATCATTTAACGTCAGTGTTTAGCACCGATAGTGCTGCGAGGGCCACGAAGGAATATGACGTTGGATGATATGATGCCGTTTCTTCAGGCTTCTGGATCAGAGAATGCAACAAGCCTATCTTCGTTCCGGATCAGGAATGTAACACAGTAAGGATGTTAGATGCACCGATTAAATACGTTCTGCAAGCGAAACATGCTTTTAATTTCATTTTCAAAGCATGATATTCTCCTATCTATTTTCAAAAAGTACATATAGGCATGGGTGGTTGCAAATTATCACTAACCCGCGCATTGGTTTAGTCGCACAACTGTGTACTTAGTTAGTACAACCACCTTTCTCCACCGTTAGAGCCGGTGATCTTTATTGTGTATTTGCTTCGCCCTGCTCTTTGACATCTCGCCTAATATTTTTTTTTTGAAAGATCCGGGAACAAATTGTTCGGCTTTGGTATTAATAAGTAGAAGAGAATTGGCCCGATTTATGAGGGAAACCGGGCCAAAACCAACCTCACGCCAATACAAATGCGGAGAGAACGACAACCCAAGAAAAATAAAGTCCAGGAGCACCCAAGGGCAAGAGGGTCATCGTTGCCAAAGACAAGCCAAAAGCAAAGCGCGACTTCGACTTCTTCGGCCATGGCCTCACTCACAAATCCTAGCAGCGTCGGAGACCACAACGACGCCTTTAGGAAGGTGACGACCTTAAAGCAATACATGCACATGCGTGATTTCAAAAAAAAATTTTATCACTAACCATTATTTTTTGAAAAAAAAAAGATCAATAGATTAAACTAAGCACATGTGTAGAGGCCTAGTCCCCTAGTCGCTTACCATCCCGTGATGGTTCGAGTCCCATGAAATACGCACGCAGATGGGCTTGGGGCAACTTTGCGTGATGGCAATTGAGATGCGGTTCACCCCGGGCCCGGCCGACACGAGGAGAACGTCATCTTTTCTTCCGGGCCTCTCCCTCCTTTTCCTATGGGCGCCGTGCGGTCACAACAGTCAGCAGTGCGACCCCACCAGCCCACGAGCTCCCCCTGGGCGGGACGTACAAGTGGCCCCACGCGTCAGAGACAGGACACGTCCAGCAGTAGGGCCCGACGTGTCAGCCCTTCTCCCGTGCAACTACTGGTACGAGCGCGCGACCTTTTTCCCGTCGTCGGCGCCTAGGAAAAACAGCCGTCTCCCGCGTCCGTCCTCCTCTCCTCTTCAGTCTTCACGCCACGCCGGCGGCAGCCCCCGATGGCGTTGGTTCGCCTTCGTCCCCGGCTCCTCGACTGCTACGGTCTCCTGTCGCCGGCGCTCTCTGCGTCTGCGACGGCGCTGCGGTCCTCGCGAGGTTGTTGCACTCGAGCCGTTCGACGGAATGCCGCTGCGGGGTGGGTTTGACTCCTGACTGGGTCTCTCTTGACTTTGGTGCTGTGCTTTCCCTTCTCCTTACAGGCCTGCGCGCGCTATGCACGCTCTCCACCACGCTGCGGTCCGGCGCCGGCGAGGATGAGATCGAGCGCATCCGCCGCGAGTTCGAGGACGCCAAGCGCAACTACCTCAGCATCCCCGCCGCCATCAAGGACATGCCCAAGATGAACCCGCAAGGTCGGGAAAAAAGGAATTTCGATTGCGCATTCGCTTCCCTATTACCCGTGTTGCTTTACAGATCGGTTCTTCATCAGACTATTAACATTGCTGGGTCTGGCTTTGGGACGGTGTCGCGGGTTTCAGGCATTTACGTCAACAAGAACGTCAAGCTGGACGACCTCCAGGTATACGGCTTCGACTACGACTACACGTTGTCGCACTACTCCGACCACCTGCAGTGCCTCATCTACGATCTTGCCAAGAAGCACTTGGTCAATGAGGTTTGGTTTCTCTGTTTCTTGGGTGTCATTGCTTCTTTGCGTGGATGAGAGAATGCTGCGCTTGTGGTTTGGTTTGTGAGCGGACCCGATGTTTTCTGCAGTTGAAGTATCCCGAGAGTTGCTTGCAGTACGAGTATGACGGCACCTTCCCCATCAGGGGTCTGTACTATGACAGACTTAAAGGGTGCCTTCTCAAGCTCGATTTCTTCGGCTCTATTGAACCAGATGGTTGCTTCTTTGGGCGGCAGAGGGTACTATGCTCTCCTACTTTATTGTTTCTCCTCAACCACTCGCAGCCAACTTAAATAACTACTATTCATGCTTTAGTTCCTTTACAAGATATATATTGAGACGTGCCTTGGTTTTTTTTTATGTTGTCTGGTTTATGTCGTTTGGTCGGTTCCTGCAAATTTCAGCTGCTGTGGCTGCCGCATTTCCAATATGGAGCTACAGTGATTTGCAGCAGTTAAACACTTGCTGCAGCTGCAGCCAACACCCCAATTATTATTGGGTTAATTCATATGTAAACATTTAGGCTCACACAATGTAACAGGTTGCCTTACCGTGGATGTCTGTTTATCTCAAACTTCATTGTTTTATCCATTCTTTTCTCAAACGGCTGCATCCAACTTGCAAGACTAGCTCATGCATACTTGAATTTCTTTCATAGGAGTTAGTTAATGCTGACTGTTAGTTAATGGTGATGGGAAGATAAATATGCACTTCTTGCTGTGAATGATATAATTTGCTGTGAATGATATAACTGGGACTTCTCAAGCTGTGTTAGTTACATATTTGGGATATTAATATCTAAATATGTAGGTTCTCTTCTCATGAGCAGCTGCTTTGTCTGTTGTTTATTAACTGTTGAACTCAAACTTTGTCTGGCGTATTTAGTTAAATGCATCTGAACATAGATTGCACATTCTTATAGTTCAAAAGAATTTCTATGAGATACTTTTATGCTTTCTTTACCTTCTCCAACAAATAATTACATTATGTAAAAATATGTCTATTGTCAGCATATTAATACAATTTCTTACCTTAATGTTTGTTAATCAGCTGAGTTTGAGTGAGATAAAAAAGAGCTCTATGGCACCGGCATATTGGTAGAGATCAAGCTCGTCACCTTGTTGGGCTGATGGATGTCTTCTGTTTTAGTGAGGTACATTTGGATTCATCTGAGACTTAGTTCTATTCTTTTCTTTTTACTCTGTGTCCTTTTACTTACTGATGAATAGTTAGCTATCTGTCAACTAGAGCAGCATATCCCAGTATATGGTTAATGCTTTGTTCATAGGATAATTAGATTTTATATGGTCTGTATTCATATATCAACTTTATGTATATTAGATCATTCAAGGGCATGTAGCTATGCATGTAGTTCTGACCTGCCATGTGGAGCGATGTTTTGCACTTACAGATGATGCTGTATCACATATTAGTAGCTAGAGCTACTATGTACTGAATTTAGCATCGTGCACTGTTTTAATTTAAGTTATTTCTCTGAGGTCATACTGTGCAGCTAAACTGGCTTTCTTTTTCACCATATCAGTATTGAAGGAAATGAACCCAACTCCCACAAACCCCCTTATATTCCATACCTATATCTCGTAGTGCTAACCAAAATAGAAACTAAAAGTGATACGAGAAACTTGGAAAAGAGCTATTGAATTAGAAGGGAAGTGAACTAAAGAAAGGTGGATCTGTTTGCAATTCCTCTGGAAATATGACCGGTACTTCTTTTTTATTTCCTGCCATAATATATTCTAACTATGGGGATCATTTCATCACAGGCATGTCTGATTGCTGATATTGTTCAGCACTTTATAGATGCAAAACTGGAGTTTGATCCATCTTACGTTATCTGAGGATGTAAACCAATCGATTCAGCATGTTCACAGAAGTGGTTTAATTCACAGGCAAATTCTTTCTGAGCCTCAGAAATTTCTTGTAAAAAAAGTAGGTGGCACACTTTTATTGATTTTTTTAATCCAAGGTTTTAAATATCAATGATCTAACCTTATGCTACTTCTTGTTTCTGACATTCTTTCTGGTATGTTATCTCTAAGTCTGTTGCCTCACCTGTGACCTGCAGAGCCAGGTGTTCCGTTTCTTGAAGATGCTTAAAGAGAAAGGGAAAAAGCTATTTCTTCTTACTAATTCACCTTTCTACTTTGTAGATGGAGGGATCGTTATTTGCTAGAGGTTGTTTCTAAATTTAAATCTGCTTGTATGTTTTGTCCATATTGTTTAGCACCCAAAGGCAAGATATTAAACCACGACAGATTTCTATTTGGTTCATGAATAACATTATATATATTTTTGGTATAACCTTTTTTATTATTTTCTGAGGTCGGTCTTGACCTTGTATATCTTTTCTTTGAGGGTTAGCTTTTGGTTTGAGAATATGAAATCATGTTTTCACTTGACACATGCCAGCCACTCCATGCACTGGCCTTGATCCCTTGACACATATTCTGGATGCTTAAAGTGAACATTTAGCATATACATAATACATCCTTCCTTTGTTTCTAGCATTCTTTAAGAGTTTGCTTTACTACTACTACACAGGGGGCATTTGTATGGAGTACAAATGACACTCTTTTTGATTATTAATTTTGTGTCTTGTAATTTTCTTGGTGAGTTACTCCAAATAGAATGTATCATGTTAGCGTAGTATGAAAAATATTTTTGCTTACTCACATATTCTCTGCATGACTATTTCACAATTTGGTTGGGCAGGACCAACATTTTGACGGAAAATCGTGGAGGGAACTGTTTGATGTTGTGATTGCGCAGGCAAATAAACCAACTTTCTATAACTCAGATCACCCATTCAGGTTCTGTGGAACATCTATACATTACTAACCAGAAAATATTAATTACTTTGGATCCTTCTACCTAGATGTTATTATTATTATTATTGTTTTACACTGATGCATCTGTATAAGTACATGCGCTTAAGGACCTGGACCTATATTGTCGCCTGTTATTGTATTTTTTCCCTTTTATTGTTTATTTTGTTTAAGTTGTGCACTATACATCTTCTTCAATTTTGGGTTCCTAACTATTTTTATGGTTACTTGTATTGTAGGGTGTATGACACTCAGAAGGACACCTTAGCTTTTACTGCAGTTGACAAGTTTCTGCCAGACCAAGTATACTACAATGGCTGTTTGAAATCATTTCTGCAGATCACAAAATGGAGAGGCCCAGAGGTTGGTTATTTTGAACTTAAAGAAGAATCAATTTCTGTATTCTCAATTGTCTTAAAGAAGAATCAATTTCTGTATTCTCAATTGTCTTCTGTCCGAGTGACCGCTTTCACTCTTTTTCTCTCCCTTAATTGAATATCGTATTTATTTCAAGTTATATAAATAAATATGGTTGATACTTGATAATACCATTTGCAAGCTACTAGTAAACAAATCGCATGCCCTTTGTGCTCATCTGCTGAATGTTGATTATGTTTCTTGCTTGTTGCTGTATTCTGATATAGTAGATTGGAGTAACCTGATGACTGAATATATCATTTGAATTTCTCATCTTAGTTTTTCTTGGGCTACATATTAGGTGATATATTTTGGTGACCATCTTTTGAGTGACTTGAGAGGACCTTCAAAAGCTGGTTGGCGAACAGCTGCCGTAATTCGAGAACTTGAGGTAGATGCTTTTCATATATTTTTACACACACGAGGCATTGTTGTATGAAACTCAAGCACCACTACTTTAGCATTTTTTCATATTTCACCTATTGACTATTAATATCTCAATCTAAGGTTACCTTGATTCTATTGGAGTGTTGGTACCAAAGATGTTTTGAGTTGAGAATAGATTAAAATAAAGAGAAATGTATTGAAATGTTCAAAATAGTGATCTCCTATGTTATGTTGATTTTGAATACATTGGATATGCTACTAGAGAACATGAACACACCTGTATTTGTTTTTTAAGACCTTAAGATTTGTCCTTTAGATTCTTCTTGACTTTATCACACTATTTTTTCATACAATATGTTTTAATGCGATTTGACAATGTTCCATGCTCTCTCACTTCAGGATGAAATAGAAATCCAAAAACGGTGACAACTATCGATTCCAACAGGTGTGCACTATATCATCTTCTTGTCATTTATATGATATCCTAATACTTTATTTTTGTGCCCTTACACTTAGCTTGTACTTCTAACTGAAGTGTACACAGCTTTTTATTTGAGTTCCTTAGTTCTTGTTGTCTTGGATGAGCTTTTAGAACTTTTACTACCAATATATTTCAAATGTTTTGGAGACATGTTGTTGTCCATAAAGACAAGGATTCTGGAGGTGGTTACAAATATCTACTATTAAGAAGTGTACTAGCCAAAGGCCTCCTATCGTAGTGGTAGTACGCCAGCGGCACTCCTCAGGGACGAATTTCAGGCCTGAGGTTAAAACATCCCCTCACCAGTCCCGTGTGCCAAAGCACTGGTTTAGACCCGGCCCAGGTCGGCCTGAGGACCGTGTATGGCCCAGGCAATTCCCAGGGGTTACGGGTCCTAGTGTCTGGGGCGGGGCTGGGGTTCGGGATTTTCTCTCGGTCGGGGAAGCTGAATGCTTCTTGTTAGTTTAATACCGGTGGGGGCGGTCTTTCCCCACCCGGCCGAGTTTTTTTTAGAAGTGTACTATTGGTCGGTACAATTTGAAAGGCTCACTGTCTACTTACAGGATTTGGTTCAGGCGGCTCACTTAGTTTGTAGGCACTTCTTGCCGCTATTATTTCTTTTGTGAAGTGTTGTATAGCACTGGGATTGGTAAATTGTAGGCTCTATCCTCCTGGTATGCAAAATCTAAACATGACAAGCAATCAGTTGCACCATAAATTGATCTACAGATACACTGATGGCATTTACCTTTTGTATTTGATACATATGATTGGTTCATCTCATCACATATGCAGTTTGTTAGTTCATGAATTTTCATCCACATGGATGTTGACCAATTTACTCGATATATCTTGCATTGCAGGCAAAATTGAGTTTAATACATGATCTACTTGGGAAAGTCCACGCAACTGTGGTTAGCACCGAGAAAGGCCAAGTCTATAGAGCATTGCTTGACGAGTTGAATGCAGAAAGACGACAATGCCGATCTGGGATGCGAGATTTGTTCAATAGCTATTTTGGTGCAACATTTCTTACAGACACCGGAAGGGAATCATCATTTGCCTATCACATTCATCAATATGCTGATATTTACACGAGCAAGCTTGAGAACTTCATATCATATGCCCCTGAATCTTGGCTTCATCCACCTCATGACATAAAGATCATGCCACACAATGCAAAGGTAGTTTGAATCTTCCTGTATGAAATTCACTTGGCTTTTCAAATAATCATAACTATTGTCATAGTTTTCGTGTTTTTTTTTTCTAACAGTTATTATGGGAACAATTGCTGATGTATTAAATTATTGATGAATTGGGCTAATGATTTGGACATTCCATGTTGTAGGTCCCAGCGAGCCTGTTCAGTACCTCCTAGTTTACTCTGTATTTCAGTGGAGAGCCAAGCCGTAGTACCTCATTATGGTTTTTGTGGGAGACCACGTGCGGGATTGTGGACAGTTGATGTGTTCACTTGTGATATACGAATGAAACACCAGATGATGCATCAATCCAGCAGACCAAGTAGCAAGTTAGCAGTCATTCTCATGACTTGCCATGGAAATATCTGTCATGTGAGTAGTTGACCAACTCTTTTACCTATATTTTCAATCTTTTGTCCGGCGTTTAAAAGAAAGAAAAAAAGAAGCATCTGAGATTGAGAAGCTGCATGCTTGTGTTCCCATGAAACCATAACAATATGTAATGGCTGTCAATAAAACTATTACACGCAACACATCCTGTGTCCCCCATTTTATTCACATTCTGCTACGCTCTTTGCTGCACTCATATTAAACTGAAAACTCGCATAGTGGCATCTAACAGGTTTTTGGGATGAGCAGAAGATAATTTGGGTTCAGACAACGGGTAAATTATAAAATGCCTATTTGTCCTTGTCTGTAACAGGAAGGCAATCTTCATTTCTATTGTTTATGGTCCCAGAGACTGGCTGGAGTTCCAGTTCTTGCTTGCATGAACGTGGAGACCTGGAATATTGAGAACAATGGCAATTAGAGGACTAATGCTTCTGTATTAATTTGTTAAAACTTATCTAGTTTTGCTATGCACCACTTGAAACATGTGAATTCGTAGCGAATAACATTGCTTACCTCTGACGAAGACTGGATCTGTTTGCACCAAGCTGGGGCACAGTTGCAGTAGCAGCGCAATATCCAACGTCCTCGCATTGCGATGGTGAAGCACCCATCTTTTCCTTGAAGATCAAAAAACAGAAAAACGAACTATCAGAAAGGACGGCAAAAGGTCAAAATGATGGCTGTTCAGACCACCCTGCCTGCTTTATGAAAGTTAGAGAGTAACACACTCACACGCTGGCGAAATGAGGTCTGCTCCGTTGTGCGAAGTTTACCGTAGATTTTGTATCTTCGCCCACTCTTTAAAGCTCTCATGCATTTGCATAGACAACACAAGAGGATAAAGCCAAAGCATAGCATTATCACGATCCCGGCTACTACCAACCATCTAAATACTGAAAATATCCCTAAGCACAGAATCAAAATGAGCTCCACACTATATGGAATTTCACAGAATCAAAATGAGCTCACATTATGAATTTCAGTTTTCTGCCAAGGAATATCATCAGTTGTGGTGCTTACGGATAGCTCGCCTTGAGTTCACATGTTTTGTTTTGATGATGACTGGAACTAGACGAATAGTCTTCGCAGTGGTAAGTGGCATCGTCATTCTCTCTGAACAATCAGGATAGCATCCATGGTTTCCCTGGTCGTTCACAGTGATGGACAACGTTGTTCCATGCCTTGGACCCTGTAAGAGAGTCATATATGTTGTATATAAGAGAGAGTCATATTTGTTGTATATAAAAAAGAAGGCAAGAAATGTGACAAAACCAACAATTGATATATAATCTGAGAAATTCAGGATTTACTTGGTAATACAACTGCTGCATTGCATCGTTGCAGTCCTGGACGCTCCCATGGATCCTGATGGCAGTTGCTTTCAGTTCAAAGTGATTCGCGATGGTCACATATGTCTGAAGCGTCTGCCAACCGTTAAAGCCTTCAGTTTTCATCGATGCAGTGGCAATGGCACTGGATGGCAAGGTGGTTGTTAACGTTCCCTCCAAGACTTCTAGCGAGAGCACTAGAAAAAAGGAAGACTTGTTCCCTGCAAGATAAAATCTGTCAGTGTACATCAGTGAATGTTCTTTTTCGTATAGTGCGTAAACAACACCATGAACATCCTATAAATTCATAGAATATATATAAACGGTATATAATTAATATGTAGTATGTACCTGGGAAATTGTGAAGATCAGGTTCAACAATGGAAAATTGAAATGTATCATTATGCTTGTCAAATATTTTATGTCCTTCCACTGATTGGTTCCCACTTAAGAAAATTGAACTTGGAGCAAGTATCACCGGTGGATCATTGATTGGTTCAACGAAGGTTGGGAACTGAGTTGTTCGTACACCAGTTCTGCTCGAGGCATTTAGAGCTATGACATCATCTCCGTGGAAGTCTTCGTCTCTGCACATATTGATATGCATAGTCACCATATGCAAAGCACTAGCAAGATCTTTATAAAACATAGGGCTTGTACAAGACCAGGGAGAGCTAAAATCTTGATTAGTACCCACTGTACAGCAGAAACTGTAGTGCATCATTTACCACTTCTATCGTTCCTTGTAACATCAAGTCTTTGCCACCTCTACCTCTGCTGCTGATTGAAAGTACACCATCTGATAGCTGTTGAAGTTTAATCCGCACTGGATCAAAAAACACACTCCCGGACTGCGCTGTCACTATAACAGATATATTTTCTGTTGGATCTGAATACACTAATTTCATCCCCGGAAATCCACTGCCAAAAACATACTCATATTTGATTACTTTAGGAATGGACCAGAAGAGGTCAAACTTTGCGCTTACATAAAGAATAATAATAAGTACAAGTATGCAACATTGTGGCTTACCCAAATACTGGGCTGATTGTATCTTCAGTAACATGCAACTTGTCGGGTATAGATATGAACTGAGGTGGTCTGCAGAGAACAGATATGAAGACTGTTGCAGTGACGACATTGTTATGCTCATCACATACTGTATACGAGAATGAGTCATTCCCAAAGAATCCTTCGAAAGGTGTATAACGGTAGCTGGTTTTGCTGGACTGCATGACTGATCCATGAAGTGGCTTGAGAGAAAAGGGATATCATTAAGTCAGAGTGTGAAGTAATGAGGAAATAAAGTAATAAGTACTCCGTACGAATTTTTGTACTAGGGCACATTTGCTTGATATTTTCTTCTAACTCCTCTTAACAAACACTTCCAATGCTTGAGAATTTTATTCATGTTATGGTTTCTTATTTCCTATTTGACATCAATTTTATGCTGACATTTGTTTTTATGCTGACATTTGTCATAAAGACCAGGCTGTGTGCATTGCCAAGATGGCTAGAGGCCAGAATTGACTTTCCATTATCTAATCTAAAAAGAAGAAAAGAACTTGCATGTGTCTCCTATCAAAGTATTCAAGGATAGTATTATAAATTGAAATTAGTTGCAATATAATGTTTTGCTACCACAAGTTCCTTTGTTTTTGAAGCAACGTGCAGTAAAACTGTTCAGGAATGATATATTTTTTTTGAAGGGAAGTTCAGGAATGATATTGCCAAAACTCAATTAAGATGGTTGGCATGTGTAGCTGCAAGGGTTGACGACGGGTATAACAAAGAGAAGAGATCATCACTATGATGTGGAAAAATTAAGAATCACATATTTCATGGTATTAACTTACAGAAGACGAGTTAGCTATTTCCACTTTACTTCCTGCAATGCGGTCATTTGACAATACATCAAAGGAAATGGATTCATCCTCCCACACTGAAACATTATCATCTTTCACATCTGAAAAGTATTCATCTGCAAAGAGATGAAGTTCATCAGAGTTACTCGACAAACAGGAATAGTTCAGTATATAACGAGACAATTAATCATCTGCCACTAGAGAGCTTAACTATCTAGCTCATATGATTTGCTTCAAAAAAAAAAAAAAAATCTCTCATGTGACCAATTTCCTTTCTTTTAAGTGTTGAACCTTTCAGGACCGACTGAAAAATTACCTGCAAGAACGGTGACGTCAAATGGACATGGAGTCAGCTGTTTATCCTCATAAAGAACACATAAGCCATATGAACCAAGACCCCTTGCCACATAACGACCAGTGTATGATCCATCTCCGTTGTCAACAAATTCTTTTTGCCACAAAACTAGTGGTACTTGTGATACTTGCAGATATCAGCTGAAATTTCAGTTTTGACTTCAAAGACACCACCGGGTTCATGAATGAGTCAACAAGTCGAACAACAACTTCATTTTCAACTGATAATTTTACTTTGGGATCAAACTTGACAACACTTGATAAAGACATATTGATCGCTCCTATAAAAAGGGTAGGTTATGGTACATGAAGTTAGAGGTCAAGCTGTATCAGGCAGAAACTGCTCATTAGTAGATTTGTATGCGAGTGATATAAATAGTCGGCTCGTTTTAAGGTAATCGTCCTTTATTAGAGACACTGAAGAATTTCTCATTGAAATTCATGAAAATTATGAATCATTTCAACTTAAATTTGTTTGTTATTTCCCTTGAATATAATCCATTTGGATCATCATACAACGTACATTACAAGTGAAATAGCACTAATGTATCAGAATGCAAGAAGTACAATTGCATTACTATATGGTAGTGAATTCATGCATTACATTAATTAATGTGAAAATATTGATAAAAAAGGCACATAAGAAAGGTAATCAGACCTGGCAAAACTGTCATGGCATATGGATGTCCACCATTTAGCACTATGTTCCCACACAGTACCCAAATTTCATATTCCCCAGCAATTTGAGGAGTATCTGAAACACTAAATTTACTGGTTTTAGCATTTGAATTCCCACCAATGATCTAATAACATAAAAAATTTCAGTGATCATGCCACTTATCTGTACCAACTACAATTAAGCAGAAGAATAAGGTACTTGCCTCCTGGTGGCCAGCAGGTCCTGTGAATTTTCTCCATCATCAGACATCGTCTCAGTGAATTTATTCAACATTCAAGCCAAAAAGAATTTTAGGATTCATTAAAAATGGATTTTTTTTTAAAAAAATAATTTTAAGGCTAATAGAAGGCTGAGCCACTAAATGAACATACAACATTACCAATTGGTTCTCTTGCAGGTGTTATGATTGGGTCTGCGTAAGATGTGGCATTTTTACCCAAAATCTTCACTTGCAGCCTTGCAGTTTCAACTGGAGAAGGGATTTTGTAGCGATCAATAAGAAAACAGAAAAGGATGACGTTGAGCCAGCACTAGAATTTGCCAACCCAGACCCATTTGCAAAACTGTTTGATCCATCACAATATCCTGGAAGTAGCAACATAGCAAAATCAGCCATGATCAGGAATATCGAGCATCTTGATGAGCAAACTAAAGAGTACAGTAGCATACCTACGAAAACATCAAACATTTGCACACTGTTGGAAACCCTTTCGTCCAGTTTAGCATCAAAAACTGTGAGAGAAAATTCTCCAGCCTCCACAACATTAAAAGATAGGAGCTGCACTCCATCAGCTACCGCTTCCATCGCGAGATCTACTACTGGGATGGACAAATTTGTGGCTTTATCAACTACTTGAGCATCGAATGGATGGATATCTGGAACAATATTTCCAAAGGAGTCTCTCTGATATATGAACATTTCTAGCTTGGAAGATAGCTGCAAAGTATTGATTCCATGCTTCCAGCTGCATGTGCTTACTGCTATGTTAAGGACACCTGGCATATGTAAAATACAACGACAAATTATCCACAAAAATGCATATCTTCCTAAAGCATATCTATCTGTCCATTGGAAGATGAACATCAACTTTATTTCTATTTGAATTTGAATATTTTTGTAATATCACTGGTTATGTGCTTGCACACTAAATTGATGCTACGAATGACTGGCATTTCCACATTAAATTGAACGCACACAAATTATAGGAGTACGTACTTATCTAAACTAACCTGGACTCACTGTGAGGAATAGAGGCGAATCACGTAGCTCCCTATCATCCCCGTAGACATGCACCAGCAAATCTCCTGCAACATTTGACCTGAACTCGACGCCGATGCGTCCATCCTCCGTCCATCCGTTGTAGTGAAAATCCCAGAGGTCCACGGCCGACCCGTTGAGGTAGGAGCCCGACACCCTGAAGTATCCAGGCAAGTCGGGTCCGCGCGCGATGGCGTTGCTGAAGGCGTCCCGGGGCCGATGGACAAGAACGCCCTGGAGCCCGCGACGACGCGCCTGCCGGGGAACGTCCACGACGCGCGCGACGCGGACGGGTGCACGGCGGCCGCGGCGACCGTGAACGTGAGCGGCCACTCGGCGGGGACGAACCGCTTCTCGCCGATGAGCGCGGCGAAGTCCCCGGCGCGCATGGGCACGAAGGAGACGGTCCAGGCGTTCGGGTCGGCGCCGATGTTGGCCGACACGTCCGTGACGTACCTGCTGTTGCCTTCCTTGCCGTTCACCGAGAACGTGAAGGACAGCGAGGCGCGGACGGCTTCCGCGGCGCGGTGGTCCAGGGACATGAGCTGGATGGCCGCGGTGTCGCCGGCCGTGTAGGAGTGCTTGTTGTTGAGCCAGCCGAACATGAAGGCCGGGTCGGGGGCTTGCGGCACTGCTTGCTGCTGGGCATGGGCGGAAGGCGGTTGCTGCACCGTGGAAGAGAGCAACAGCAGTGACACGCAGAGAAGAAGAGAGAGCGGCGGCGGCGACGACGACGACATGGCTGTCCGACGGGAGATCGCGGCGGGGTTGGCCATGGCCCGGTCGATCATCTGATATCGGGGACGTGGGAGTCCTTGATCGTGTTGCCGTGGACAGCCGAGAAGGGAAGCGATGATGGATATGGGGTGGTTGGTGAGCAGTGACAAGTGACAACTTCCAAATGGCGAGCGGGAGTGCAGGCGGGCAAAGTGAAAACTGCCCCTCTCGCTCCCGGTTGACGGAGGTTGAAGATCTCGGCCGCCCCACAGGCGAGGGACGACGCCCGTCTGGGCTTGGGAGAAGATGGGGTGCACCGTCTGGCTAGCAGGCCAGGCCCATCACTTGCCCTTAGGGTGCAGGGGCCACAGGCACACAGAGCCTCGGACTGCCCCACTGGGCCGTGCCGCACTGCCACTGCATAAAAAAAAAAAATGCAATTCTTGTTTCTTTAGGAGTCAAACTATTTCAATTTTAATCAAATTTATATAAAAGAATACTGACATTTATAATACAAAATAAGTATCAATAGATAATGATAAATTATATTTTGTAATAAATTTTGTTTGAGACGTAAATATATTAACACTAATTACTATAAACTTGGTTGAAGTTTAGTCAAGTCGACCGACATAAATCACATAGTTGCATGTTTTTTTTTTTTTTGATGGAGTACAAGCCATTGCTAGTAAAATGTAAAGCGCATCACTGCATCTTGGATTTTTTCTTCTTAAAATTTTAGCAAGAACCAGGTCAACAAGTCAAGCCGAGTGTGTTTCTTTTTTTTACCGAAGTCAGCAAGGGAAACCCTAGCCTATTTTTTTATTATTTTTTTAATAATACAAACCTGTTTAAATTCGCTCCCACGGGGTTCCTCAGTGTCTGCTCTAACCACTAGGCTAGAGACGCTTTTAAGCCAAGCCGAGTGTGTTATAGCATAGCAATACAAAGAGGTAGACAAAGAGGCTACACATGGGAAATGCTCAGTTTTATGGTGAACAAAAGCGAACAGTACAATTCTTTCCATAGTTCGTCGCGTGTACATACTTATGTATATGGATTCACATGAGAAAAGAGGACATCAGAGTTCAGAGAACTGAGAGCGAGGCGTTGTACGTTGACCATCTTTATTTGCCATTTCCAGAACCAGAGCCATATCCGTAGCCGTGTCCCTCGCCGTAGCCCGAGCCTGAACCTTCTCCGTATCCTCTTCCTCAACCCTCACCGTATCCAGAGCCTTGGCCATGACCGGAGCGAGCCCGAGCCGTAACCTTCACCATAGCGGATCCTGATCCTTGGCGTGACCAGAGCCGTAACCTTCGCCATAGCCAGATCCTCCACCGGAGCCACTTCCCCGACCGTATCCTTCACCCGTATCCCGAGCCCGACCGGAACCCTGGCCCCGGCGACCCATGCCCCTTCGCCATACCCGGATCCTTGGCCATGGCCTTCACCTGCACCTTGCCCTTGCCCATAACCTGAACCCGCGCGGAACCGGCACGAGCGGCATACGATCCAAAGCACGAGCGGCACGGATCCCGCCGATGATCCAAAGACCGGACGCGGAACCCGACGCCGAGCGATCCCGACCCGACCCGCGAGCGAGCACGAGCCACCGGCACCACCACCACCACCACCACCACCTATGCCGATGCTAATCCCAGTGCCGATCCCAATGCTCGCGCCACCGCCACCACCACCGCCGAGGTCGATGCTCAGTCCTTTCGAGAGAGAGCAACAAATCTATTTTGTGGAACGCCAACGGCTCCCGAGCGCCCCCGTGGGCGACTTCGGGGCGCCGCCGCCAGCGCGGTCAGGGACCCGCCAGCAGCCCCCTCCGGCCGCCCGCCTGCCCTTGCGCCGCCCGGCGGCGGGGCGCGGCGGATCCCGCCTCAACAAAGGGCGTGGCCGCGTCCCCACCCTCCTCCTCCCCACCCCCTGCCGCTCCCCCTCCATCCATCCCGCCGGCGACCATGCCGGCCATGGGGCGGCCGCCCGGCCGGCCGGATCCGGGCGCCTCATTGCCGGATTCGCCACCGGGTGGCGTTCTCACCCATCCTTTCCCGGGTGGGCTCGGCGATCCCGGCCCGGTCGGCGTCGGCGGCCCAGCCCGGCGGGACTGTACTGGCTCCCTCGGCCGACTATGGCGGGCGGATCCACCCCTGGCGCCTCCCGCCTGCCCCGGGTTCCCGGTGAGCCTACGCCACGGCGAAGGCTCCTCTCCTTGGGCCGTGCGTCCCGCGGCGGCCGGCCGGATTCGGACCTCGGGCCCGGCTCTGGCGCCGCCCACCTTGCCATACTACGACGACTACTTGCCGTTGTGGGCGGCGGCACGGCGCCCGCTGGCGGCCTCGCTCGCTGAACGCCCGCAGGCGCACCAACCGCCGGCTTCTACGCCGGGCTGTTCGTGCGGGGCGTCGGGGAGGTGAGGTCGACGGCAGCTGCATCTGCACCTGCTTTTACTCGTGGGCCAGCGGCCTGGCGTCGCTGGGCTTCGGTTCACGGCCAGGCAGCATCTCCCTCGGCGTCGGTGCTCCGGCCGTCGGCATCCAGCCTCGCCGGCGTCGTCTTGTTGCTCTTGTTGGAACGGGCGAAAGCTCAGCCCGGCCTCGGCCTGGCAGACGATGGTGACGCCTTCCGCGCCATTCACCTCCTTGGGGGCATCGTCATTCATCCACTTGCAGCGGCTCGACGGAGTTCGGTGGCCTCTTCCTTCCACTTGTCTGTGTTACGGTGGTGGCGCCGCCGTGGTGGCGGGGCCAAGGTGGTGCGGCTGCGCGTCTGTGGCGTCATGGCGACGCCTCAGCCTAGCCGGACCACCTCACCGGCACGGCCGCTGGTGGTTGGGGTCGTGCGGTTCGTCGAGGGGGTGTGGTTCGCCTCGCAGGTTGGGGTCGAAAGACCTCCGGTGCTCTTTTGGCGTTGTCGGCGTTCGCGGACGTCGATCTCCTTCCTGAAGGCAACGCTTTGAGCACTCCTGCAGCTTCTACGACCTGCTTCCCCCCTTTGGTCGGTTTGGTCGTCCTGCTGTCCTATCTGCTATTCGTCCACGTTTTCCTCACCTGGGTGTGTCTAGCTAGTGAAGCTCGTATCTCTAGTTGTTATCGTTTCCGGCGGATGCTTTGCCGCCTTGTGGTTCCGGTGGATGCTTTGCCACCGAGGTCTTCAGGTCGTGTTTCTGGCGGATGCTTTGCCGCCGTGGTGGTTCCGGTGGATGCTTTGCCACCGAGGTCTTCAGGTCGTGCTTCCGGCGGATGCTTTGCCGCCGTGGTGGTTCCGGTGGAGGCTTTGCCACCGAGGTCGTGTTTCTGGCGGATGCTTGGCCGCCAAGGAGGTTAGGGTGGATGCTTTGCCACCGAGGTCGTTGTCTTTCCGGCAGATGCTTTGCTGCCGAGGTGTATCTTCTACGGCTTCGATCACTACTAGCTACCTAGGTGTTGAGTTATCTTCTCGTATAGGCGCAGCTTCTTTGGGATTGTTAGATGGAGAGTTCCCTGCCCCTCGCTTTTCTTGCTTTTAGTTTATGTTGTTAGTCTTTGTTGGTGTTTTCTCCCATGATGTCTTCTCGGCATCGGGTTTGTTGTATTTGGATTTGGTTTTCCTCCTCTTAATGAAATACGGATGAACGGCCCGATCGAGAAAAAAAAAAAAAAGGTCCTTTCGAGAAATGCGGCCCTCGGATGTGACAGCAAGGGCAGCAAGAACGGTGATGGCGATGCCAAAGAAAATGGTCATGATCGGGCGTCCAGACACCATCCTAGAATTCCTCTAGGAGAAGCTGGGACAATAATGCAGCTGTATATATTGTGTTCCTTTCTATGGATTCAGGTGTATGTTCAAAGGATCGGAGCATATGCTATGTGTCTCCTTGTTTCAACTCCTGGAGTCGATCTCCTGCTGCTCGAGACGTACGCAGAAAAGCAGTGGAATTTATAGGACACAAAAGCAGGGTTTCACTGATAGAAATAGTGGTTGGCTTATTGGTGATTTGGTGGAACGAAACTTGTGGTGCTGTGGCCATTGGACGGCTGAATTTCGGAGTGGTGCTCTTGGTATCTTGTTAGAGTGTAGTAGTGGAGTAAGCACGGTGGTTGCAAAAGGAAATGGGCCTGACACTGTAGGAAGAGCATTGGGGTGGGCTTTGAGAGCTGTGTCCGGTGATGGAACAGGGCACCGGAAGAATCTGGAAGCTCTTGCTTTTGATCCTGCTACTTACTCGATGCATGTATGATTGATTAGTAGTGGAAGCTTACTTGTAAGCCTTATCAACCTCAGTGCTAGACAGAATTGCATTTTTTTTGGACGGAGGTAGCAAGGTACAAACCATCCTAGTTAAGCAGCGAGGAGACCAAACCCAACAATGCCAAAATCCTTGAAAGCATAGAAAATAAAATCCTTGATCTTCAAATGAATCCCACTGCCTCTCACTCCCAAAGCTACCAGAACATCCTCATTCACCAACATGAATCCATTCTGGCAAAAGAAAATGAGTACCACCGACAGAGATACAAAAAGAATTGGGCTTCCTATGGTGACCGGAATACCTCTTATTTTCATCAATCCATTATCAAAAGGAGCAGGAAAAATTCTATTTCCCATTTTATTAATCCTGATGGCTCCTTTTCTACTACCCCGGAGCAAATGGCTAATACTGCTATCAACTACTTTAAAGATATTTTCAGATGCAATAACAGTTCCGAGCAGGATGAGACTGATGATTACATGGAGCAGGTCAACTATCAAGGCATCTCACAAGACAACTTCACTGACTCCACTCCAGATGTAAATGAGGTACGCCGTGTAATTAATGATATGCGTAGTAACGCTTCCCCAGGGCCTGATGGTCTAAATGCTCACTTTTACAAAATCACTTGGGACTTCACAGGTAAGGATGTTTTTAATCTTGTCAATACCTTCTATACTCATAACACTCTTCCTAAAGAGGTGAATAAAACTCATATTGTTTTGATCCCTAAGACTAAAAATCCTTCTACTCCCATGGACTATAGACCTATCAGTCTCTGTAACGTTGCTTATAAGGTTATCTCTAAATCTCTTGCTGAAAGAATTAAACAACACCTTCCTCACATCATCCACCCTTCCCAAGCAGCTTTTGTTCATGGTCGTCATATAGCTAGTAACATTATTATAGCCCAGGAGATCATCCATAGTTTTAACCTTAATTCCTGGAAGCAAAAGGCCTTTTTGTTAAAATTAGACCTAGCTAAGGCTTTTGATAGAATTGAGTGGAAATTTATTGTTAGAGCTTTACAAAGACAGGGCTTCAGTGATCACTTTGTTAATCTTGTGTATACTTGTATCTCGACCACTTCGATGAGTGTTCTTATCAATGGCGACCCTTCCCCTGCTTTTCACCCCAAAAGAGGTATCAGACAGGGCTGTCCTCTCTCTCCTTACCTCTTTATTGTAGCTGTGAACGAACTCTCTATTAGAATGCAGGCTCAAGCAGACCAAGACAATATAAAAGGAGTCACCCTTGGTCCGGGGTGCCCTCGAATCCACTCCCTTCTCTTTGCAGACGATCTTATCATTTGTGGACAAGCCAATAGGGAGGAGGCAGGTAAGATAAATAGCATGCTGATGAACTTCTGCAGGTCCTCGGGGCAAACACCAAACCTCTCTAAATCTTCTATTATCTTCAGTAAGAATGTTGATGAGGTTTCAAAACAAGAAGTCAAATCTATTTTTCCTGTTTCCGACCTCAAACCCAATTCTATTTATCTGGGTCACCCTCTTATTTTCAATCACAGCGATAGAAACAAAGCCTATGAGTTTATTCTTCAAAAGTTCAGAGGTAAGTTGACTACAGCCAAAGCAAATAAACTAAACCATGCTGGTCGCCTTTGCTACATTAATTCAGTCCTCACCTCAATTCCTATTTATTATATGTCAACAATTCTCTTCTCTAAGAAATTCATTTCAAAGATTACTCCCATCATTAGCAATTTTTGGTGGTCTGGGGTTCAAGAGGACAGCTCCTCCTCGTCTATACATTTTAGATCGTGGCAGGATATTTGCAGGCCCAAGGGTGAAGGAGGATTAGGAATCAGGAACCTTTACACCATAAACAAAAGCCTTATCTTGCATGCAGCCTGGAATGTAGCAACAGGTAAGAATCCCTTCCTTTCCTCTATTTTGAAAGCAAAATATTATAACAATACTAGCTTCTGGTTGGCCAAAAACGGAAGATCAAATTCAGCCTTTTGGGCCTCTATCATGAAGGTAAGAAACATCCTTGTGGATAATTGTCTCATTCACGTCAAAAATGGCAACTCAAGCATTTGGTCCACGCCATGGTTCCCTCTTTGGAAAGACATTCATGATCATATAAGGTTCCCCATTACTGTGGACTCATTACCCCAGCACATTTCTGAACTCTGGTGCAATGATACTCATTCCTGGAATATGCAACTCATCAATTCTATCTTTGATGACAATGTTTCTAACGCCTTAATTCATGTTCTAAAGTCTGAACAAACAGGAGACGACACTGTTATATGGAGACCGTCAGCTAAAGGTATTTGTAGCACAAAGGAAGCTTTCAAATTTTTAGATAGAACTCAACAGGTTACTCTTCCCTCTGACGGTCCAAGAAGTTTATCAATTAGCTGCAAGAAATTGCTCATGAGAACTTGGAAGTGCAGGCTGACCCCTCCGGTAATAAAAACATTTGTTTGGCGTCTCATCAGGCGCTCTCTAGCAACAGGAATGCGAGCAGGTAAGCTCTCCAACAAAATTTCCACTTATTGCACAAGATGCAATCAAGAGGAGAATGATGACCACATTTTCTTTAAATGTCAATTTGCTAGAGCTGTGTGGTTCTCCTTTCAGCCTCCTCTCAGATCTTCTGAAATTCCAGAAGAACAGGATGGGGTCCAACAGACTCTCTCCTATCTAATCAATTCACAAACCCCTGAAAATCTCTTCTCTAGAATTATTACTACTCTTTGGTACATTTGGCTCGCTAGGAATGATCATAGGTTCAATGGGAAAAGTTGGACTGCAGCCCAACTTCATTATGCAGTTAAATCTCTTCTAAGCATCTATTTTGCAGGCTCAACCATTTTACAAACTGGCAACTCTGCAAATCATGAAACATGCAATAGGCTGCATCAGACAGCTTCAAGCTGCTCTCTACAGCAGGTTCAGGCAGCTTCAAGCTGCTCCATTAAACAGAACAATTGGGAACAAATTCCCAAAGCTTTGTATTTGCAGGTACCATCTGATGCTATTCAGTGCTACACTGATACATCCCTCCCACCGGACGACAACACTTTCTGCAACAGGAAAGCGGGTATAGGGATAAACCTAAGGAATTATTATTCAGCAACGCAACTCTTCATCAAAGCTCAGGTCAACGATGTCTCTTCTGTGCTTCAAGCAGAAGCATATGCCCTCCTGCTAGCAATGCATATTTGCTATCACTTGGGCTATGAAAATGTGAACTTTCACTCTGACAGTCAACTCTTGGTGGACTACATCAATCAACAACCTCAGCCTGACCTTCCTGATTGGAGAATCATTCGACAAGCTGAGCTCATATCCTCCTATAAGCACAAGACAGCGGCAAAAGTAAACAAAATCCAAAGATCTGTCAATATGGAAGCAGACTTGCTAGCTAGACAGGCCTTTGCTCAATCTGCATGCTCCAGCCTGCCTTCTCTGATATGTAATCATATTTCTCACTGTAAAGCCTGCCCTCTAAATTCGATGCAAGATCTTGTAATTCCAAGGAATTGTACAATACTTTCAGCTAATTGCTGTATAATATAAAGCGATGGGGCTCCTGCCCCCGTTTTCTTGTCAAAAAAAAAAAAAAAAAAAAAAAACCTCAGTGCTAGTCCTGTTCTTCTTCCTGCTTCGTGCTATATATCAACCTCAGCGTTGACATCTTTGATCGATATCCCTTATTCGTACAGTGTCAATTCCAGTTGACCAGCTGCAGAGGGTTATCAATCCCCTTTTTTTTCTTACTGAAAAGTCAATTTTGAAACAAAAAAAGAAAACTTTCGAATACTAGAAACTATAATCTACAACTAAATAAACCTGGCAAAATACTTACCTTGACCATCTAAAAACAGCTTTTCATGTAGCTTTACTGATGTGGCAGTGGAGTCCACATTGCAGATGGCCTTTATTTTTCCCTCTTTTTTTTGAAAAGGTATTTTCCCCCTCCTCTTTAGTTTTTCCCCTCTTTCTCTCTCATCTTCTCTTATACAGTATGTATTTTTATTTTTATATATAAAATGAAGTCAGATGTAGATTTTTTTTATTTTAAGAATCACTAACAAGATTGAGATTGAGTTGTTGTGTCGATGGGCGCGTTACCTACCACTGAATGTGCAATGAACATTGTGGTTCCACCATAAGAACAACCGATTCTTAATTCGTAGAAGAAGATAAATTTTATGTCAAAGCTGTACAAATCAACCGATAAATTTTATATAGCTTCGTAGTTGACAGCATGGTACACTAATAGCTAACCGATGTATCTGAACACAACTTGTTCAGGGAAATAGAACGAACGTAAACTCGAACAGCTCTGGTTTCATACAACATCTCTTCATCTGAAGTGCATATAAAACGTCGATCCACACAGCCAACATAGCATAAATATATATATGTCATCCGCTCAGTACAATACATAAAACCTAATTAACTGTCATCATTGTTGTTTATGTCGTCTTCATATATATAGGTTAATCCAGAGATGATTACTAGAGAAACAGGCCTTCAAGTTAACACACATGCATGCATATCAATGGTGATCTTGCCCACTTCGAGATCCAGCGCTAGACCCTACGCTTGATCTTGCACTAGACCCGGCACTTGATCCTGCACTGGACGCAGCGTGTGAACTGCCATCAGAGCCTGAAACAGAACCTGCAGATGATGAAGCACTTGATCCGGCACTTGAACTACTTCCAGAGGACCCTGACGCTGATCTGGAAGCAGCACTACCTCCTAGTCCAATACTAACTCCAGCACCGAGTCCAAGCCCAAGCCCCCCTCCTGAGCCGGAACCGGAGCCTGAACCAGAGCTGATGCTGATCCAGCACCAGATCCAGAGCCTGAACCAGACGCAGATGATGAGCCTGAACCAGAGCCACCGCCACCTAGACCTATACCAACTCCAACTCCAAGCCCAAGACCCAGACCTCCTGATCCCTGATCCAGCACCAGATCCAGAGCCTGAACCAGACGCAGATGATGAGCCTGAACCAGAGCCACCGCCACCTAGACCTATACCAACTCCAACTCCAAGCCCAAGACCCAGACCTCCTGATCCTGATCCTGATCCGGAGCCCGAGCCAGACCCTGATCCTGATCCAGAGTTAGAGCCAGACGCTGATGCTGAACCAGAGCCAGAGCCTGAACCTCCGGCACCAACGCCTGCACCTAGGCCGATCCCGATCCCAAGACCATTCCCAAGGTTGATGCCAAGGTCCTTCCGAGCAGGACGGCTCTCGCTCACTGGTGCAAGCAACACGCCAATCACATGTACAATTACCGGTGGAAGAGTGGCCTTCATGTCGATCTTGTTGATCTCTGTATTACTATTACCTACAAACAGTTTGCTATGTTATGTGCGATGCAAGCTTTGGCATACCCACAGGATTACATATATATAGTTCCATCAATCATATCATCATGAGCTCAAGACTCATTGTCTCCATGCATGTTAGTGATAAGGTCGTCTTTTCGGAGTGGTGTGGTTGAATCGCGCGCGTGTTGGCTCTGGAGCCTCCGACCCTCCGTGCGTGTCCTACATGTGGCCGCGCGCAAGCAGTGCCTTGACTTTGCTGATCAAGCAAAGTGAGAGTTTTTAGCGAGCACACACAGTGTGACAGTGGCGGCCGCCGTGCGTCCTCTCGGCCATGCATGGTGTGTAGTGGGCTGGGCGGCGGGTTTGGTCTCTGCCGGCGAGCTATTCGATCCCTAGCGCTGTTCGACACGTTTGGGCGGCGGCCCTGCTTGTGGGATGTAAAGTTGTTATAGTGGGGAGGAAATATAGTTGTGATCGGGAGAGAATGGCAATGGCTTACCTGCCTCAAGCAAGTCCATCTTTTTTTTTTTTTTTTTTTTTTTTGAGGCAAACCTCAAGCAAGTAGATGATGACAGATGACCGGTGCAGGTGGGAGTGTGGGACGCGACTAGTTGATGCTAGCTGTGTGCAAAGCTGATGTATATGTGGTGCCTTTTCTTCTTCATTTGGTTCATAGTTCATATACAAGTGGTGCCTGCCACTTGTTTTAGTCAGCACTGCTGCCGGTCAAATCTACACTTATTTGCCTCACAAAATCAGAACTCTCATTGTCCATACTCCATACTCATTTTAAATTAGTATATATTCAGTGAGCGTGTGATTTGAATTGGATAATGAATGTGAATTAAGATTTTTTAAGGGGGATTAGATAGATGCACATGGCATGAACAACGAAAGCCTCATCTGTCATTAGTACGTATGCTTGTGTATCACTGAAGATTAGTGAACACTTGGGCCAAGTCCAAACTTCAAAAGCCTCTCTGTAATTAATGTAGAAAATTGAAGACCTAGGAATGGAAAAAAAATGTAGGAATAGATTGCCTTAAAATCATTAATATCGTAAGTGCAGAGATCGACAATGTTAATGAATACTGGCAGTGCAAATCTAGCTCTGAGGGGCATAACACAAATCCTTAGGATATGGCTTCATAATTCATAGCACGGAGCTAAGGATTGACTAGGAGCAAATTAAAGGGGATATTTTGCCTAGCACAATCAATTGCATGCATGCGCCTTCAGCTATGCATGCAACCTGAGGGCTGTTGGCCCGCCCATGGCACGTTGATCTGGCTTGGCCCAAAAATGGCACTGCCCGGTGGGCATTGGGCTCGTGCCTGTACGGCCCAAGTGGCCGGGACGTGCTTGGGCCGCCACCCGAGCACGAGGCACGGCATGAGCACAGCCCGGTCCAAGGGACGGCTCGGTGGCGGCCAGGTCCTCCAAAGACCCAAAAAGACAGGTGCCCCATGGGCATACATAAGCTGCCCCCGTTGGCACCGCTTGTCAAGATACGTCATATAGTATTTAACTGCTAGAATTGCAGCGGCAGCCAAATTAGCTTGGTTAGACCTCAACACTTGCATAGTATTTAAAATCCATTCCTCATCACTATCATCCGTCCCAGTATCAGAATCTGATCTGTACACAAAAAAATTAATCAGTACCAGAATCAGATCTACATAACTTGATACAGCCAGGCAACATGGAATACAATAACTTGGTACAGCCAGACAACATAGAATAGATAGATTCAAATAATTGGTACAGCCACTACTATTTCATAGATTAAATATTTCGGCATTCTAAATTTTTCTACTCCAAAATGTTGGTATTTTGCATTTTTGGCTTTCATGGGGAACTAAACAGGCCTAAGTAAGAGCGAAAATTATAGTTACAAATATAGAAGACGATAATACACAGACTGCTTTCCATGATGCCACATGGAGAGCCCGAGCGATATAGAGGTGCTCTGTTCTTGTGCGCGACTTTGCTCGTTGTGCTTTGTTTCTCGCCAGTATAATCAAGGCTCGTCCGGGTCATTTGCTCTGCCTCCCTTAGATCTCGAGTAGGACAGGACAACACCCATAATCGGCCTTTTATTCTGGAGGCCGAGTAAGTTGAATCAACAATAATAATGGTTTGAAATCCATTTTATGATCATCAATCGGGTCAGCATACAATGTTCGTTACAAGATCCAATACTTCAGACCTATTGCATGTGCATAGAGGTCCATGACTTCAAAAATGAAAAACATATGGAGTGAACAAATATATATGCATGGTCAAGACTACAAGAGTGTAGGAGACGCCGCCGAACCACCACGAGTTGGTAGTATTCTCGACATTCTCGCTAGTGAGCGTAGTAGGTGGACTGCGTCTTTGAAGATGATTTTCGGCCCTCTATAGTTGTAACATTCTAAACTTGGATGGCTTCTAGAAGCAACCAGTTTAGAATTGATGAAATGAGAAAGGGCAAATCTGAGTCAACTTTGTACACAACTACTCTAATTGTCTTCATAACTACTCTATTTGGCATTATATTGTGCTCATGTTTTTATATGCTCACTGTCATTATATTGTGCTCATGTATGGTGCCATGGCAGCACCTATGCTGCTACACAGCAGCTATATAAGCGTAAGCTCTCTCTCCCTCTCCCTCTATAGCCTCCTCTAGCTTCTCTTCCCTCCCACTCTTCTCTCACCTTCTCTCTTGGCCTCCTCTCTATGCTGCCATCATCATGGCGGCCTAAAGCTAAGCGCTCTCTCTCTCCCCTCTAGCCTCCTCTAGCTTCTCGATCTTCCCTCCACTCTTCTCCCACCTTCTCTCTTGGCCTCCTCTATGCTGCCATCATCATGGCAGCATATTGATCATGTCCACCCAATCGTTACGGCGTAGATAAAATCGCCTGGTGGTGATGTAGTCTTTATTCTCCATGTTTTGCGTTTAGATCTGGAAAGATGGTCGATCAATGTACGAAGATCCTTCTCAGCATCTCCGTAGTGCGGGATACGGATCTCGCCCGGAATCCGCACATCGTCATCTCTCGTAAACCTCTTCCGTTCCATTACCAATGCGCAAATGATAATTTGCAAACCACGGGTCACTTTAAATGTCCTACGGCACCTCGCCGTGCGTACTCGTGATCCAACGGCTATACATGACCGAGGAGTCCGCGGCGCGTATGACATGGCACAAAAACTAGACATCGATACAATCCGCACAAGATGGTACATCCTTTAGATGGTGACGCATGGCAACATTTTGATAACATTCATCGTGAAAAAGCTCTGGAGGCTCGTAATGTACGTGTTGCAATGGCAACGGATGGGTTCAATCCTTATGGATTGATGGCTGCCCCGTACACTTGTTGGCCCGTGTTCATTATCCCACTCAATCTCCCGCCCGGCGTCGCCTTCCAATGGCAGAACATAATCTTGTTGTTGATAATTCCCGGCTCCAATCCTAGGAGAGAACAACCAAAATATTCCTTACACCCATCCATTCAGCCAACAAATTTATAAAGCTCCATTACTCTTGTCTATTTCTCAAAAGTTATTACAAAAGAGATTTGGGTTGTATTTATAAAAAAAAAAGAAAGAGAAAGAAAAAAAAAGAAATAAAGGAGAGTTAAAAAAAATGGACAAGTGTCTCGCTATGAAAACAATGGGTACTTAGATGCCCGCCTCTCCATAAAAAAAAAAAAGAAAAAGAAAGAAAGAAAAAGAAATAATATGCAACCCGTGGTTCTCTCAAGTGTTTCCAAGTTTCAAGAGAGATGATTCTTCAAGGAGCTAGAGTAGAATTAGGCTTTCCCCTCATTGCATTCATTACATTCACCTTATACACCTACCATATTCATTCCACCACACTATACACATGCACATGCAGTATGACTCGTGACTTTGGATCCATTGCTTGAACTTACAATATATGCTTAGTAAGTAGACTTAGTTTTCTCCCACCTATGAACTCCACATAAAAGCTATGGTCACGCTTTTGAGCCAAGTCACATAGAGCATTATCGAAGGTGTGCGGTCCTATCTGGATTGTAATGACTGGCCTTCCCGGATCTTCCTTCTTAGGTGTCATCGAGTCATCCCTCCAGTTACTTCCTTTGGTCTCTCTATAGTAGTGTCCTGCATTAAAGATGTCGACAAGATTTGCAGATTCTAATTCTTCCGGCTGCCCCGGAATCTTTCCTGGTGTGGTTAGTGGAACAGAAGTTGCAAGCTGAGAAATCTGGGATTCTATCATCTTATTAAAGCTGTGCTGATTCTTAATCGCTGAAGAAAAACTTTTCATTCGAGTATTAATGAGTTCTAGAGCTTTATCATTGGAAACTATCTTCCTAGACAGATTCTCCATAGCTTTACCAAACTAATCGCACCGGCTAACCTAAAACTAATGCGGATTAAACTTATCGCCTAGCCAAGACTTCACCCCTCTAACTAAGACTCTAAGTCACTTCACAAAAGATCCTACACAAGAAGAATGAAGTGACAAGCCTAGCTTGAGCTCCTAATCAATTCTAATACAAGGTCACACAAACCTAAGCACTAGTACTTTAAGCAAGGGTGAGCTCCTACACAATTCTAGTAAGCACAAGCACAAAGCCTCTAAGCTCACTAGATGCACAATGGACAAGGCAACACACGCCTAACCCAAAAGCTCAAATTACCTAGCTACACAAGCTAAGCAAAGTAACTAAACAAGCTACACAAGCTAGATAGTTACAACTACACTACTCAACCACAAGCACAATATATATATGAATGTAAGAACAAAGCTTGTGATGAAGAGATTGCAAACCACCGCGAAGTGTGGACACAAGATGACACCGGTGATTTTTTACCGAGGTCTCGGGAAGCTTGCTAACTTCCCCTACTCCTCGTTGTGTCGACCAACACTTTAGTGGTTCCACGGTTTGGCGAATCACCCGGTGATGATCCACAAGCTTAATGGCGGTGCCAAATCCCACGATGGGAGCTTGATCGAGTCCCTCACACGGTGTCCCCACCTCACCCCCCACTCTTGATCCTAATCCGCCGTCGGCGCCCCTAATCCCTAATCCTACCCCACTCTCAATCCAATCCGCCGCTTTGCCACTTTCGATATCGACACATCGACCATCGTCCTGCCCTCCGGTGACCTCGGGCGACGCTCCTCCACGGCACCTCGCACTAAGTTTTCTTACCATGTCTCCTCCCTCCCTTCCTCTCCTCTCCTCTCCCTCTAGTCTCGGTGAAAACACATGAGTTCGTGTTCATGTCGGTCTTCCCTTCTTGCCCCGCTCGCCACCCGATTCTAATCTCTTGCTCTCCTCCACCGGTTGGTCTGGCATCTTCATCTCCCGGCATCGGGCTCTGGAACGCAGGTACGTCCTAAAACCCTAAATCTTGATCAGCTCTGCTCTCCTCTGTCGCGCTCACTTCTTCTTCTCTACACTTATGCAGGTTGGTGCCTGACGCCGCGTCTTTCTCCTCTGGAGTTGACATGGCCAGGCCGCCAAAGCGCCCGTTGAGGGGCGATGCTAGGCTTGCAACGCGGGAGGCGGGTGAGATCGAATCCCCTCCTAGATGACGGCGAGCACCTAGCGCTTGGCTTGGACGATGAATTGGAACTCGAGGTCGACGACGACTTCCATATGGCTAGAGATATCATGTCGGTACCTACATCTACTGTCTCTTCCGAGTCTTGTTTCAGTTTGACAGGGGAGGATACTTGAGGAGCGATGGCGGCACTTGTTGCCGAGAACGTCGAGATGCTGACCTACATAAAGGATTGGGAACAAGGGGCAAGAAAGCTAAGGATCAGCATGAACCTCAAGACCCAAATATTGAGGAGTCCTATTCCTTGATGAAGAAGGCAACGGCGTGAGCGGGGGCTGCAGGTTCCTACTCTGCCACTGCCTTACTTAGTGAACTAAGCCAGAGTGAGTGCAATCTTTTGTTGTGAGTGATCTGATCGGTGTTGAGATGCTGTGAGCGAGTGCAATCTGATGTGTGTTGTGAATGCAATCTGTTGACTTCTCAAAAATGAGAATTACTTTGTTTTTTACGGAGTATATACGTGACGAGTGACGACACTGCCCGTGACTGCTTACTGAAACCAACTTACCTAACTTCAAGACTCGATCAGGACCGGAGCATCGCATCATAGAAATTGCGAAACCGTCCGGTTAATACCAGATGCATGCGTCTACTGAGTAGACTACAACATGCATTGATCATCCGCCTAACTTTGCCTAACTCGAATGACAGGCAACCCGGCCGGGCCTGTATATATCTCGAACTTTCTACATGGCCAGACGAGGCAGCCAACCAAAGCACCCGGCAGGCCTGCCATTGCATATCATCGATCTCTTCCCGCAGGCGTGCAGCTTCAGCGCACGCCGTCATCACAACCACCCTTCGCACTAACCCAACCAGCAAAGGTCGTCCGGCCGTCGCCGCCTTTTCGGCACAGTACCACGCACCACCGCGCCGCTCCATGATCGCTTCTCCATTACCACGCTCGCCCACGCCCACATGATCGCGCGCGCTTCGCCTTTGCGGTACGTCTCGCGGCCAAACCTGTCGTCCCCGTCGCGTCCCGTTCCTCTTGGCGCCCCACGCGCGCCGGCTCCTATATAAAGCGAGCAGCACGCCGGTGGCTTTCCGCATCGGCGATCGAGCTAGCTAGCCGGAGTGTCCGATTGCGACGTGTGGTCGATCGTCTGCGGATCGAGCAGGATGGCAAGGGGCGGTGCTGCGGCTGCCGCAAGAAGCGCTGCTCTAGTGCTGCTGGCTTTGGTGTGCTTTCGCTGCCCTGCGGCCTCGCTGCGCAGGGCCGCGTGGCGAGGAAGAGCTCGGCATCGGCCTGGGCGGCGGCGGTGGCGGTGGCGGTGGCGGCGGGCAGGGGCTGGGTCTCGGGCTTGGGCTGGGTCTGGGCGTCGGAGCAGGCACCGGAGGCGTGTCGGTGTCCGGGTCCGGCTCTGGGTCTGGTTCGGCGCCCGTTGTGGGGTCCACGTCTGGGTCTAGGTCGGGTCCGTATCCATCGGAGGTGCCAGTTCGTCGGCGGATCAAGTGCGGATCGTCCGCGGGTCGACTGCGCCGGGGCGGCTCATCGGCGGGCTCCGGCGGAGGGCAAGGGTATGGGCAGGGAGGTGGGCAAGGGTCGGGGTCTGGGTATGGCGAGGGCAGTGGGGCTGGGAGTGGGTCGGGCAATGGGCTCGTGGGTATAGGGAATGGCCAGGGGTATGGTCGTGGTTCTGGCTCCGGTGGAAATCCTTGAAGTCACAGATGTTCTTGTTGTATCCTGTGGTGGATTTTGTGTCGTACGAAACAACATATCATCTTTCTTTTTTTGTGTGTCTTTTATACTATACTAGCAAAAGTACGTTGCACCGGGACGCACGATTATTGTCTAATACTTGTGCCTAGTAAATATATATATCAATGCATATCAATAGTACGTGGTGCTACACTTATACGTGCGTGAGACTTGAATTTTTTTTTTTTTTTTTTTTGAAACGGTGAGACTTGAAGATTTTAATCAAGGACCACATTATACATTAATTTATTTTTGAATTAGACTCAATGTACTACAACGTATATCAACAAACTAAAAAACAAACTAAATATACTTTGTTTTAATATTATGTATGGATATGTATGTCACGTATGTGTTAGCTTGGGAGCAGCTCATCTATATGTCTCCGCCAGCAGCCACGCCACAATGATGAACGACTGCATCACATAAAGGTCGAATCAATGATTGGAAAAGAAAATAAAAAGGATATTTAAATGTCAATGGATTGAAATTGGAAACGAAATAAAGCCGATTTGTATATATAAATCGATCAGCAGCAGATGGGAACGAACATACATACCCTGATTGCGATCTTCCAAGCACGACCCGACGGGCAGCAACCTGCTGCTGGTTCGGCTTTCCGGCGGCCGCCGCCTACTGCGGCATTGTCGTCGTCTTCGCCGGCGTTCTTCTAGGAGCGAGTAGAAGAGATCGTAGTAGTCTAATACTTGTGCCTAGTAAATATATATATCAATGCATATCAATAGCACGTGGTGCTACACTTATACGTGCGTGAGACTTGAAGATTTTTTTTTTTTTTTTTTTGAAACGGTGAGACTTGAAGATTTTAATCAAGGACCACATTATACATTAATTTATTTTTGAATTAGACTCAATGTACTACAACGTATATCAACGAACTAAAAAAAAAAAACAAACTAAATATACTTTGTTTTAATATTATGTATGGATATGTATATCACATATGTGCTAGCTTGGGAGCAGCTCATCTATATGTCTCCGTCAGCAGCCACGCCACAATGATGAACGACTGCATCACATAAAGGTCGAATCAATGATTGGAAAAGAAAATAAAAAGGATATTTAAATGTCAATGGATTGAAATTGGAAACGAAATAAAGCCGATTTGTATATATAAATCGATCAGCAGCAGATGGGAACGAACATACATACCCTGATTGCGATCTTCCAAGCACGACCCGACGGGCAGCAACCTGCTGCTGGTTCGGCTTTCCGGCGGCCGCCGCCTACTGCGGCATTGTCGTCGTCTTCGCCGGCGTTCTTCTAGGAGCGAGTAGAAGAGATCGTAGTAGTCTAATACTTGTGCCTAAATAAATATATATATCAATGCATATCAATAGCACGTGGTGCTACACTTATACGTGCGTGAGACTTGAAGATTTTTTTTTTTTTTGAAACGGTGAGACTTGAAGATTTTAATCAAGGACCACATTATACATTAATTTATTTTTGAATTAGACTCAATGTACTACAACGTATATCAACGAACTAAAAAAACAAACTAAATATACTTTGTTTTAATATTATGTATGGATATGTATATCACATATGTGCTAGCTTGGGAGCAGCTCATCTATATGTCTCCGTCAGCAGCCACGCCACAATGATGAACGACTGCATCACATAAAGGTCGAATCAATGATTGGAAAAGAAAATAAAAAGGATATTTAAATGTCAATGGATTGAAATTGGAAACGAAATAAAGCCGATTTGTATATATAAATCCATCAGCAGCAGATGGGGACGAACATACATACCCTGATTGCGATCTTCCAAGCACGACCCGACGGGCAGCAACCTGCTGGTGGTTCGGCTTTCCGGCGGCTGCCATCTACTGCAGCATCGTCGTTGTCTTCGCCGACGTTCTTCTAGGAGCGAGTAGAAGAGATCGTAGTAGTCAGCCCTCGTCCTCCTGGATGACGCAGCTACGTTGCACGAGTTTTGTAAGTTGTAGTATAAGTTGTAACGGTGTAAAAAGTCGAATCAGGACTCGTGTACGCAGGATCAAGGTTGGATGCAATAAGGACTCGCGTCGGCGTACATCTGTTGTTGAACGCTGGCGCTTTGTTGGCAGAGCACCCGTGGCTGCAGAACGCGCGCGGAAGGATCGGTACAGCGGGGGCAACCAGGCGAGGCGAGGGGCTGGGCAGGAAAAAATTAAAATTGTATAGAACACGGACTGGTGGAAAAAAATTCAGATGTTATTAGGAAAGAGGTGAAAAGAAAAAGGGTGGAAAACGGTGGCAGAAAAAGAGGTGGAAAAAGAGGTGGGACTGAAATTTTCTCTCTTTATTAGTATATATATAGATATATAGATATAGTTAGATAGATACATATGGTGTGTGTAAACAAAATAGTTTGTGTTTGCCATATATTTCAACGCAAAACCATACTACTGTCATCAACTGAGCTGGAGAGAATTATATTTAACTGGCAGAATATTTGTTACTACCAAATCAAAAAAATTTCCAACCGGGATTACCCATTTCCATTAGATTTAACGGAAATACAAAGCATTTAGAGTTTCCAGAAAAAGCAAAAGAGCTGGCAGACATTGCCAAAGAGTTGCACTACCCAGCATGGTAGGCAAGAACCAACAACCGACTAGATAACTGACACATTAAACTACCAAATCAATTGGTGGAATTTCTTTTTATTAACTTTCTCTGGTCGTTAAAATATATAGCATATCTTAAAAAATTATAACTTTTCTTATAGTCGCATATGAAGATAAAATTGTATATAAGAATTGTAATGATGAAACCCACCACCGTTTAGTTCACAAATACTTACATTTGAAATCATCTTGATACCAAAATAATCAATATAATGTTTATCTCTACAGATATAGATATGAATGAACTTTATAACGATTTTTAGGTATCATACCAACCTCAAAATGAGAAAGTCATTTAAAAGCCAAGACGACATGTAAATCAAAACGGTGAGAGTAGTGAACTTGTCAAGTTGGGCCACAGCCTACAGCACATTCTTTCATGGGCCCAAATCCATTGTTTCTCGCTTGATTACCGCGCGGTTTCTTGTCCGGATGAAAGAGTCCCATGAGAAAGGGAAAAAATTCTATGAAAACCGTATGTACAGTGGCGCCGTGCAAACATGCCAGAATGTCTCACACGTGGTAGCCTTTGTGGTGCATGGGCGATCGTGGGCGCTGTCGAGTGAAGGCCAGAGCCAAGTCAGTTCCGAATAGATGACAGACAGATTCCGTGTTTTGCAGGTAGAATCACTGTGTTTACACTGTATGAATAGTAGGCCTAGCTAGGACGACAAGGCAACACGCGAAATGTCGCCCAACACTTGCGGCCCCCGTGTGCATCCGTGTCGCGCCTCCACCCGTACCGTACGACAGCGCTCCTGGTCCTGGTTCACTCGTTTCGTCCGGCCCGGGATCACGACGAGACTTCCGCGTAAGACGGACCCGCACTCATCCTCATCCTACTTCTGCCGGCGTTGACGATCGATCTGCGGTACGTACGTAGCTTGGGCTCGACACTTGATCGTGATTCATCAAAGCGGCAGGCCAGGGAAAAAATCGCACCAAACTTGTGGGTCACTCGCCGTGGCAGCTTGGCTGCAGGGCAGTGCACGCAAAACCCCCAGAAAAGAAGAGCACGACTACACAAAACCCGGCCGATTGCATGCCATCTGGTGATCAGACTCGATCGATCAGATCCGTACGCAGCAAACAAAGCGCGCCCGGGAGCACGAGCGAGTGTCACGATAACTCGACAGGCCGATCTCCATCGGTCGGTCTCGGCGTCTGCGTCTGCATGCCCTCGTCACCAGGATTTGTTATCACGGTTACGGTACGGTGATCCGGCCCATCTCACATTAGCACGGCTGTACTTACTATAAGCTACTCTCAAGTCTCAACCACACGGACGAGTGACGACGACGACGCATGGGCAGTGTATAGAGGAGAAAACGCAAAGGGTAGCTTCAGCGCGTCGAGAGGCGATACACTGTCACTTTCCCTTCGTTTTCCAAATTTTCTCACCGCCGGCGGCCGTTCACGCGGTTTGTGCGTGTGTGGTTTGTGTATCTATATCCATCTGCCTGCGCCCTGCGGCTGCAGCTCGTTACCAACTTGAAGACCCCCAACGTTCGTTCGTTGACAGCGACTCCAGAGCTCGAACGCGTCAAATGATGAAAATCTAGCTTGCAACTACTACTAGTCAGACCCCGCCCTGCTTCTCATCACACAACACGTTAAAAACACGAAAACGAAACCAAACCAAACCCGGTCAATACGCTTGCGCGTGCACTCCCTCCCTCCCTCCAGCAGTTTCCACTCCAACCCCAACCCCACGAACTTTCCACGGTTCCTTCCTTTCCTTTCAATTCGTCGACCTTCCAAATCCCACCCAAACCAAGGCTACAAATACACCGCCCACTACTCCCCAAGAACCATCAAACCGCCGAGAGACCCTCGACTTCTCCCACCGTTCCTTCCCCTCGAGTTCCCCAACCCCATCCCCCAAAACAAAAACCCCACACCCGCCGGCCGCCGCCATGGTCCGTCTGAGCAACAACCTGATCGGGATCCTCAACTTCGTCACCTTCCTCCTCTCAATCCCAATCCTCGGCGCGGGCATCTGGCTCGGCCACCGCGCCGACGGCACCGAGTGCGAGCGGTACCTGTCGGCGCCGGTGATCGCGCTGGGCGTCTTCCTCCTCGTGGTCTCCCTCGCGGGCCTCATCGGCGCGTGCTGCCGCGTCACATGGCTGCTCTGGGTCTACCTCCTCGCCATGTTCGTCCTCATCGTCGTCCTCTTCTGCTTCACCGTCTTCGCCTTCGTCGTCACCAATAAGGGCGCCGGGGAAGTTGTCTCCGGCAGAGGGTACAAGGAGTACAGGCTCGGGGACTACTCAACTGGCTGCAGAAGCGTGTTGAGAACACGAAGAATTGGAATAGGATCAGGAGCTGCCTTGAGGACTCTAAGGTCTGCAAGAAATTGCAGGAGAAGAATGAGACGGTTACCCAGTTCATGGCTTCCGATCTCTCCCCCATCGAGGTATTAATTTGTTTGTTATTCATTCACGTCAAAACTCGATCGATTTTTTTTTTTTTCAGTAATATATGTGTTTATATATGAGTAATCACCGAGATAAAATCTATTATCCATCTAATCTGTCACCGGCTTTGCATCCATGAATAGACGACATATTAAAACAGATAACCTTTTCACGGGTCGTTTTATTACTTTTGTAGTGGTTGAGAATTGTGATGTCACATTTGGAAGCTTATCTGCTAATGTCAAACACTAGGACACAATTGTGCTGATGGTTGCTTGTATGGTTGTGCATCTTCCTCAGACCTGCATAGTTTCAACTGTACAATCCAAAAACAGTGCATCAGACTTGGCGTTGATTTTGTCAAAGGATTACTGCTAGTACTATATTGTAGTGGTTTCTAAAGTTCAAATCAACTATTAGTACCTGCTCCCAATGCTCTGACCTTTGCATTATTGGAGCAGGAATTCGTTCCTAGCACATGCCTACATTTCAACGCTCTGGTGCTCTTTCACAGGACTTTTAGCCTTTTAGGTGGAAGAATCCAATCACTTCCCGATAGTGCTCCATATGCATCCATAATAAACAGATTAAAGTATTTTACTTGTATTAACATAAGCAACGACATAATCTTAATGTGATCGGTGTTGCAATTTTTCAGTCATACTCGTCATGTGAGTAGTACACGTAGCTTCGTTTATATGATCGTATCACCCTGTGCTGGCCATGCTTGTGCTCTTTTACAAAGACTCATCTGCACATATTCTCCCTGCAGTCTGGCTGCTGCAAGCCCCCTACCAGCTGTGGCTTCACCTACATCAACGGCACGGACTGGACGCCGGTCAACACCAACTCGACGGACCCGGACTGCAATACCTGGAGCAACTCGGCGCTCTGCTACAACTGCCAGTCGTGCAAGGCCGGCGTGGTGGCCACTTTCAAGCGGGACTGGAAGCGCGTCGCCATCGTCTGCATCGTCTTCCTCGTCTTCATCATCATCGTCTACTCCGTTGGCTGCTGCGCCTTCAGGAACAACCGCAGGGACAACGCCTACCGTGGCGGGTGGAAGGGCGGATACGCTGCTTGATCCACCATCGCCATCGTTTGGAGCAGAGCTCGGGGGCTACTTGATCGGCTGCACGCTCTGTGCTCAGCTCTGCTCCCTGTCTGTGATCGCTGTCGTCCTACATGTTTAGTTTAGTAGGCTCGATGTAGCTCTGTACAGGTGATGGAGATTATTAGTAGTACTGCAGACTCTCATCGTCTTGGTTTTGTATACACTCATTGATTCGTCGGACTGTCATTTTCATATATGGATGCTTTTATTTTACCAGTTACTTTCGTCTGGGCTTTTCCCCCAGTGACCTGCACCTTCGATTGTTCAGTTCACTTTCTTTTTCCAAACTTCGCCTGATATGAAACAACGACGATCCTGTACGGTTTTCAGCAATAGATGATGATACGACATTTAATTCCACAGTTTCACTACATGATCAAATTTAATTCTACAGTTTCACATCGGACAGTTTTTTTCCCAGAACTTCGCTCGTCACATAACATTGACGATGACATGGAAAAGGATTAGCGAACATTTTCTTATATATAATGGAGGAAATATACTCCGAATTCAACCATCGTCTTCCGAGGATGCATGCATGGGATCAAATTGAATGTAGCAGCTATTGCTTCAAAAAACACAATACATCTCAGAAGATACATGTGTATCCTAAAAACACATCGCACAGGATACAATATACATAGTATATCTTAACGGGAGCGGATTAGAGCTAATTACTGCTCTTTTCAAGCAGCGGATTAGAGCTAGTTACTGCTCTTTTCAAGCGCTCTGAGAGGCTGAGTCAATTTTTCATTATGTTTGCTCTCCATGATAGTATTACCTACTAGCTCTCCTAGGTGTTCGAGAAAAAGTATTACCTACTACCTTGAGCTAACTGCCATTCCCGGTTCTGAAAATAGCACACGGTTTCGCTAGGTTGCCACTGACGCTTCCTGGCTTTTAGTACCATTTTCCACAATGAAGTGATCCAAAGGAAGACGAAGGGCCTAAGTCTTCAACCATGACGAGTGACATGAAAGCTGTGGTCCTGTGGGTGTCCCATGACCATGAGAGGTAACGTTCCTCCGGAAATATCCCCACCGCTTTCCACTTCCACTGTCTTCCACTGTCTGGCTTGTCGTCTTCGGTGACCGAGTCTATCCTGGCTAGTGGGCATGCTTAAAATCCATGGCATCATCTTCCATTACGTTCCTTGTCAGTTGAGAAATATCTAGTAGTGCCAAATACTAGAGACAGCGATCGATTCAATATCAGGGGTGTTTGGTCCAAAGAATAAAGCACTTCACATTTTCTCCGTCTCCAATTTGAGTGAAAAAAAAAAATAGTGCGCTATTTCGCCGCAATAGCGCCGCTATAGCCGCCCATAGCACTTGCCGTGATGATATTGTTCATTTTTGTGCTATGTACGCTATAGCCGCTATAGCGCGCTATCGCCCCGCTAAATTGGTTTAGCGCAATAGTGCCGCTAAATGACCGCTAAGGCACTAATACATGGTTGGTTGGCTGGCCCAAAACTGAAGCGCGGTCCGGTCGAATTTGGCCCACTAATGGCCCGAATAGGGAAACATACATAAGACGAGTCGTTTTTCCCCCCTAGAACCCAAGTCCATCCTCATGCGCGGGCCACTTGAAAAAAAAAAAGGCATCGTCATGGGCGGTGACTTGGCGACGGTGACCTTAGTGGCAAGAAGGCGGTGATTCGATTGCACGACCAGCTGCGACGGAGAGCTACCTCACGCTGACGCCCAACGATGGCTAACCCAAGCGTAAGAGGTCCATGTCCAAATGGCAGTGCACCAACAATAGGCAAGTTCTCCTCCCTTGTTCTTCTAATCTTCTCCAATCGAATAATTTGGAACGTCCTCCGTTCCAAATTATATCATCATCTTGTTTCTAGTTAGTATATCATCATCTTATTTCTAGTTAGTACTTCCTCTGTTCCAAATTATAGTGATTGATCAGATGTTACCCTTCTATGCGAAGCGAAGATTTGGGGGAACCCAAGACATTACCCAAAGAGGCGAACTAAGGAGCCAGAACGGAGACAACACCAAGGAAAGATGGAGTGATATGACTCTTCTCAATAGGTAGGGCCCTAAATGGGCCAGACAATAGCCCAGAAGGCCAAGGCGGTATCCTAGAAGAGAAGACTAGGATGCCCTTTGTCGGGCACCTTAGAGGAGAAAAGGATATCTCTAGAATATTCGAGGGTCTAAATTGTATTTGGATCGTGGCTGTAATTAAGGGCTATAAATAAGGAGCATTGACTCCGATATAATGGTTGGTGAATACATTTATGATACATTGAGTTTTCACTGTTTCACTCTCTCTTAGACTTACTTGTTTTCATAGACCTTCGGCTCGGGGCATCGACCAAGCAGAGGTGTCCTTTACCCTGTAGAACCGTTGTTTCAACACATGACATTCACATTAAATGGAACAAATACAAGTTACCAGTGAGAAATTCCTACCAAAGGAAATGTGTCGATATGAGAATCATCTTTATGATTTGTAAGCCATGCGATGATATACTTAACAACTTTGGTGTCTGTGTTGTAGGTACATGAATCAGAAAAGCAAATAGCATTATTATTTATTTAAAAATAGAAATCAAGCACACGTGCATATCATCATACCAAAGTAGTGAAGTACCCTTGTTGCTTTGGCTTGAGAATATCTCATAGTTGTGAGTGTTTTAAGAACCTCTTCATCAACTTCTCTGCAAAAATCAAACACAAACACATTATTAGTTATTATTATACCATTGTTACTTAGACATAGTGACAAACCATCAGATCAGTGGAGAAACTCACCAACAAGATTCTTCTGTTTTGTAGCCGTCTTGACAAGGAATTCCATGTGCCTAGAACGATCAGTGTGCGAGTCCACCAGCTGAAATGTCAGTGAGTCGAACACTAAATCAAATCCACTAAATTAAGATACGCCGATCTGATCTCTGTTAACAAATCTAGCTAGATTTTATCGGAACCGAAGATGAGCTAGAGCAGTATGGTGGGAACTTAACCCCTCGGAGCCACATCGCTCACCGCATTTAGCACACACAAGGTTGCGCAAGGCGATGTCGGTGTAAGCCCAATTGTTGCTATGAGATGTCCTTACACTGTGAGCCTTGAACCATTAGATGTGCTTTAAGAATTGTGCATATAAATTAGTATTTTGGGCCTTGAACCATTAGATGTGCTTTAAGAATTGTGCATATAAATTAGTATTTTGGGCTTAATATAAGGTTTATGGTTTCGAGTGTAAAGTGGTTTAAGGTTTAGGGCTTAATATAGGGTTTAGGGTTCAGTGCTTAATATAGAGTTTAGGGTATAGTTTAGTATTTAGGTATAGGATTTGGGATGTTAGTTTAATGTTTAGGGCTTAATATAGGGGTTGGGGTTAAGGGATTAATATAGAGTTTAGGGTTAACTGTTTAATATAGGGTTTAGGGTACAATTTAGTGTTTAGGGTATAGGATTTGGGGTGTTATTTGCACGGATCTTAATGCATGGACTCCCTCATCCCCATCATCGTCCGTCAGTGTGCATACATATGCACGCGCATAGAAAAGTTGTTGTGGGGGATCGATATTCGGGACACTCATACAAGAGCATCTAACCCGCTATCAACAAACCAAAGCGACTCCGGACCCCGATCGCACGGGAGACGTGACAAGGCAGGCGTCCCACCGCGGCGCACGGTCTTCACCACGCACGAGCTCTCGGCGAGGGCGAGCCTCCGCCTCGCTCGAGCTCCCACACACGAGCTCTCCAGACGAGATCCATCTTTCCGTTCCGATCGAGCCCTTCCGATGACGAGCTCTCCATCCTTCATCGCGCTCGACCTCGTCCCGAGACCTCTTTCCGCCTCGCTCGAGCTCCCCGCAACAAGCCTCACGTCGACGACCATAGAGAGCTCCTCCGCCTGCCTTCTTCGAAGCTGCGGGTAAGGGAGTTGGTCAACTACTCTTGACAGGTTCAACAACTCCCCCGGCGACCACCGTAGCCACGCCCGGGCTGCGGTAGGGAAAGAGCCGTCGACGATCACCTCGTCATGCCCCGTCGACTCAACAACTCCGCCACAGTACCGTGCGGGTACGCGCGGGGTACACCCTCCCCATCCACGGTATGGGCGCACCCATGCCGAGAAGACGTCTTCCAACTACGATTGGAGACGGGGCGACGCCTGACCACCGCCCAAACCACGATTCCCGCGTACGGCGGCGACCAATTTCGACACCCGGAGTGCTCCAGAGTTCAAAGGGAGCTCTCGTCCGTGTAGTGAGCTCATCTCGTGAGCTCTTTCCCGCATCCATCACCCTGTACACATATTTTCGTTTCTTCAAGTCCTCAACCCGAGGGGAGCTCATGAGCCTCGCCCCTTGCGGCTATAAAAGGAGGCCGGCCACCGGGTTGAGGCAGGTTCAACACCCAGCTTCATAGCACTCACACACACATCCACTCGATATTGGCACTTGCCTCAATCACAGAGACTTGGGAGCCCTCTCCCTCTCTCAATTTGCTTGTACTAGCCCCGGTATGAGCGTTTGAGCTCGGATAGTGATCACACTGGACTAGGGAGCGCGATTTGCCCCGAACCAGTATAAATCTTGTGTCATTGTCTCTAGAGCTAGGCCATCGGTGCACGCATTAGCCAGACATTACTTGTGACGGTGGTATTAGACCACGACGGTTGTGTTTCCCTCGAAGGACCTCACAAAAACATTGCACAGGTCGCACCTCATCAACACATCAACATAGCTTGAAGCTCGTCGACCGCTGCTCCCCTGGCCATTGCTCCCCCATCTTCTTCTTTCTAAGGTTTAGGGTTTCCCCATGGAGGATATGACCTGAGAAAACGAGGGTGAACACGAGCTGATTGACGAGGATTGGTTGTTTTGACTCGGGCGCACCGGTGCTCGGGGAGAGGACGGAATAGTTCAACGTTTTTAACATGGGATAGAACACATTTGTTGCGCACACTTGATAATACATTAAAGTATGATGCATATATTACATTAGGCGTGTACAAGAATATGTGAGGGCAAAGGCAACATTTAGTATGCAATTCTATGTACATGCTTATAACATACAAGAGAAAATAGCACCATAAAATCCATAGATTGAGAGATGGAAATTGAGTTAATCCCTTAAATGAAAGTATCTCGGTGATATATGTCGTCAGTGGCCAGTTGATATGAGGGTTTTGTAGTCGTACCAATTATCCATCAACTATATTTTTGGCAGAGTATATGAAACTAAACTTATATCTAATGTAAAATGGTGTGGTATAAAGACACAACACATGAGGAAAAAGCATAGGCAAACTAAATCATTGGCATGCCAGTAATATTTATCCAATGCAAAAACATAGGAACACGCTCTCGGTTTCTTCTGACAATCGATTAGTGGAATACGAAAATGTGAATACAAAATTATTGGCACCAACTATTACAAATTGAAACACATTTGAGATTTCAATATTGTATCATGGGGATGGAGGCACACTCCTCTGCATGTCAAAATAGTTTTAGAGAAAACCAAACTTGTTTGGAACCTAAATTCTATTGATTTTTTTAGTGAATACAGAAAATCTTGGTTTCTGCAACTTTGAATGGAGCTAACACCAGATCTTGACTTGAGATGAAATAGCTTCAAGTGACAGCCAATCAATTTACATAAACCTGTTCAAATTTGTATGAGTCAGTAAGTTAAAAATGTATGTTTCCCTAACCATGACTAATTTGAAACTAAATTATGTAAGAGATATATGAAGAAACACTAACTAGGGTAAGTGGACTAAGAGAAAATAGATCATTTGAAGAAAAACACAAACTGGAGTATAGTGCAATAAAACTGAGCAGATGCCTTGTTCTTGTTGGTAACAGACAGATCGTAACTTGTTCCTATGCTCAATGTCCCACTTTGTTTGTTAGCTTTACGACGTTCGTTACGGGACCAATCCTACGAACAAAATACCAAAACCCTAGTGAGATAATTCCACAAAAGAGCATATATCACCACAATTCAATATCACAGGGTGGAGAAAACTACCATGGGAAAATGCGGATCCAGTATAGGACAAGATCAAACTGCATATATGCATGCAGTTGGGTGAGATTTGGATACACCTATACAGGTCGAGTAACATAGGGCTTGGGTTCCTCTCCTTCACACAGCGGAAAGGAAAAGGTAGGGTGTACCATGCGGATGCGCTTCACCGGCGAAGGGACTGACGAGTGACGAAGGGGGCGGGGCAACACCGGCAGGGCCACGGCTGATCCAGGAAACCTTAGCCACGTGATCCCCCACTCCTACTCGTCCGCGCCGCTGCCGTGCCTTGTGGCAGCAGGAGAGAGAATAAAATTTTAGGGGAGGAGGAGGAGCACAGGTGTGGAGATGCGCCTATGGTGGTGGTGTGCGGAAGGCAGAGATCAAGGTTGGAGGCATGGGGAGGGGGAGATGCGAACTAGATGGTGTTTCATTTAAAAAAAACAACCTACAACAGGGTTCAAACTTGGCCTACTGGGCATAGGCGTGGGGTGTTGTTTGCGGCGGACGCGGATGCCGAGCATGGGAGGAGGTGCGGGGAGGCGAGGGTGTAAGACTTTAGTGACAAACGTTTGATCTCAGCGCTTGGTTTTTATGTAGCTGTTTGGTGAGCCCTTGATTTTGATGGTGGGAGTTATTCGTGTGCAATTTGGTGGGTGCACTAAAGTTAGACACCTCAGTGGGGGACATTTCTCTTGGTGGATCTAAAATAATTCAAGTTTGACATTATAGTTGATGATTTCAATAGTTGATTTGAGTATAGAATCATTAGTTCATTTGAGTACAGATAACTTAACCACGATAGCGTGTCAGCTGTACTCAAATGAACCAATGATTCTATACTCAAATCAACTATTTAAATTCATTATGAAGACATGAAAAGTGCAAATAATGTGAGGCCGAGGTCAGTTTCCTTGCTCTTCATCATGGCATCAAGCTGCACAACGCCTCCTGCATCCTACAACAATATGTTTTGTAAGGGGCATAATAAAATAAGTGACAGTAGCATTGCAGGAAACAAACTATGAATGTTTCTATTGAATAGTTGTTTCGTAGAAGTAAACGTATCCTGTCTAGGTTCGGTTACATACCATGTCCGGCTCTGTGTTCTTCCTTGGGAAGGCATTGTTATTTCTTCCCACTCTAGCTGTTTGTTTCTAGAAAAGCAGAAAAGCTAATGAAAGTCAGCCTAAATCTAGGCACAACACTGTTCTGTATTAGGTGACTATCAATGGAAAGAAAGATCTATTGATATTAGCATAACATGACTACTAATCAAACCTGGATATGCAAATCAAAATTAATTTAGAAGCATATGTATGGATCAAAGCAAGACAACACAAATATGGTGAGCAAAAAGCCAACTAGGAACTATTTTCTCCCTAAACTCAAGCGATGTCACATAACTAAGCACGAAGGATACCTATGGAGGACAAGGTCGAGGGATCCTTTGAGCAAAACCAAATCCTAGAGAAGGGCAAGGCAGGCTGGACGCGTGGAACTGCTGCCAGACACGACCTAGGCACGCGTCGGGTTGTGCCAGTGGCGGCGGTGATGGTCGAGAGGCACAGTCTTCTTGACAGACGGCGTGCCCCACGACGCAGTCCTTCCGGGAGATGATGGAGAGTGGACATGTCTCTCAGCGTTGTCGAGAAAACTCACTCGAGCAACGCCTCATGGGGGCCCGAGACAACGACCACACCACTTTGTTTAGGCCACCGGTGATGAGAGGAGAAGGGGTCGCAGGGGAGAAGGAGGGGGAGCGGAAATCATCAGGTCCGACCAGTCGGACCCCATGATCCGTCCGACCACCCTCATCACACTCCTTTCTCGTGGCCCCCCGCATCGGCCCATGCGGCCCGCATCGGGACAGTGACAGCAGCGGTGGCGTCGGCGGTGGAATTAGGGTTCGGCGAAGGGTTAGGGCTCCTATTTCCTTCCCGGCTGTAGATTCCAGCCGGTCGGCCTAGCGGCGGTCGTCGACAAAGCGGTGGTGGCACCGCCGATGAGCGGACCGGAGTTGGACATTCGGTTGGGTATGGGTACGCGACGGGCGGCGCGCTGGCTACAGGGGAGGGTGGGCTCGCCAGAGTTGGAGAAGACGACCGTGTGCGGAGAGGGCAAAGCAAGAGAGGGGGGGCGGGAGGGCGGCCACATCAGCGCTAGGGTTCCCGGAGCGCCAACCGCGGCGGGCGGCGGGCGGCGGGCGGCGGTGTCGCGACGATCGCAGCCGCGAGCGCGAGGAAGAAGGAGGCGTGGGTTGGTGGGTCGACCGCGGCCCAATTGGGGTGGTCGGAACGGTGCTCCTATTCGACCACGTCGGACACTAGCACGCACCGAGGGAGGAGAGCGGGGAAGGGTGGCAGCAGGAGAGACGACCAACGGCAGTGGCGGTGACGAGATTTGGAGCTTCTTGGGGCTAGAGTAGTTGGCGCTGTGGTTGGAGCAATTGGCTGCGGGAGGAAGGAGTAGAGGTGGGGGCGTGGGTGGGGGAGGGGCCGACGCTGATGCCGGTGGTGAGGTGGCGCCCATCGGCTAGGGTTGGAGCTGACAGCCAGGTTGGATGCCTGTGCTAAGAAATGAAGATGGAGACCGGATGGGAAGTGGGGAATTGGGTGATGCACTTCTCTTTTGACTGACTACTGGACAAAACACTAGACACAACAGGCATCGGTCGTTGCGGCGGTGCCGAATGATTAAATTACGGCCGACTTCAGTATAGTCTTTACCAAACTTATATGAGCTGGCAGCATAGTAACTTTTATAGAATTGTCAGAACACAAGTGTGGTTGTTTTTACTGACAATATACCTCGTGGGTGTGTCTACCTGTGGGGTATGGACGCGGGTATAATGTTTTTACCCAATAGATAATTTTGTAGCAGACCAATATTTACTCTACCTGCACTTTACACGACTCGCTGCCATCCATAGTGTGGGTGTGCTCCAAGTGGGCTACTTCCCCCACGATAACATCTCCACGTTTGAAACATAGGAAGTTTGAACCAATAACGACTTTGACCATGCAGTTATCATGCCCTCAAATAGAAATTAGCATAACCGAGGAGGATTAGCATTCGTCGTCGTCAGCGGTAGCAATGGTTCTGAAAAGATTGGTTCCAGTCTCTACTCTGACAGCAGGGATGTAATCCGCATCTACCGTCTGCTTGGAATCACTGGTTTGGAGATCTCCGCGCTTCGTATCATCCGCTTTACCCCACAGCACGACGTACAAGCCAACGATGATCGTAACTGCACCTAAGACGCTGCACAAAAGGGGGGAAAAAATCAGTGATGTCACTGCCGATTGAACGGTTGATACTTGTCTAGTGACTAGCAATTAAGGTGCATATTCAGACTTTGCCCTGCTGCATTATGTATGGTGGAAGCAAACAAGCAAGCATACCTTCCAACATGGAGTTGTTCATGGAGGAAGAGTGTGGATAATATCGCTGTGATCACGGCACTGAGCGGCGTAAAGATGGCGCTGTAGAGGGGTCCTTTGACTGCTATGCACCATGATTGGAGGAAAAATTGGCGCCAGACGCAAACACACCCTACAAAATTTGTTCAACCTTTTGTCACTATGCAACGCAATTCAAATTTCAAACCGATGTGTAGATGGTGGACGATTGATTGAACTTACTCCATATAAGATGCAGGGGAACTCCCAGAACGAGGTAAGCTTCCAGATCTCCAGGTAATTAGGCTCCAGGAAGAGCGCCATGGCCGCGCATTGCAAGGTCGCCAAGAAGCACATCCAGGTGGCCAGAGACAGAGGATCAAGGTAAGATTTGCAGACCGGCACCTGAAACCATTCGATGCAATTGAAAAGCCGCCGGTGATGACGTGCTGAATGAATCTTGTTGCCATTGCCAGGATGCTATGCTCTCTGGTCATTCTAATCATCAGTTTGTGGTACCTGCAAGATGTACCAGATGGAGACGCAGATAGCATTTCCCACGAGGTAGATGCCTCCTTTGACCCAGTCGCTGTCGCCGGTCGCCGAGAGAAGAGCCGCGCCGAGCCCTGGGCCCTTGAAGAACGCCATGAACGCTGCTCCGGCGAGGCAGATGGCGGTGCCGACGACCTTGGCGACGCTCCTCGAGCTCCTTATATCCACCTTCTCTAGCCTGCGATCGAGCCGGACGGAAGAAGAGGTGGACTGGAGTAAATTTGGACTACTGCTACGGGCGATCGAGGCCATGGGATGTTCCTCAGCATTGTACAGTAAGTCACGTACCCGATGACGGCGGCGATGGCGAAGGTGATGCCGGGGGCGAGGTTGGTGGTGGCCCTTGCCATGGACGGCGAAGCCAGGTGGAGGCCCTGGAAGTAGAAGTATTGACCCGTGGCGCTGTCCCATTTTTCCCATTGAATTGGATCAGAAATCAATCAGAGGTCGATGAAGTGAAGAACTGGCTGGGAGGGAGCTCATCTTTGCGTACTGTACTGACTCACGTGGCTAGGGAGGCGGCGAAGAGGAGCGCGAAGCCCCGCGCGGGGACGGCCATGTGCCGCAGCGTGCACCCCTGGCGGCGAGCGACGCGAGGAGGAGCGTGGCGGCGGCGATCCCCTGGCGGTAGGCGACGAAGACGATGGGGCGCATGCCGAGCCCGTACGCCGTCTTGAGCGCCACGTCCACCAGCGCGTAGAACAGCTGCACCAGCACCATCCCCACGCTCGGCCCCCACCGCTCCAGCCACGGTGCGCCGGCGCCGGCCATGGCGCGCGCGAGCGAGACGCGAGAGCACGCGTGGGATCGGGAGACGCCTAGCTCGCCTCTTCCTCGCCCACTCGATCCGCCGCTTCGATGGCCAGCTAAGTAGGAGCATCCATGTGCGCGCGCTCGCGGACAAACGAGCAGCGGCTAAACAGCCGATCGTGCTCTGATGAGTCATTCAGCTGCGCCGTCACTGTTCCATTTGTTTATGGCCGATTGATTGTTTTCTCCTGTCGAGTTCCGTGGTCAAACCAAATCGTTGAGAGATAGAGAGAATTGACGGATATGCAAACTAATCACGCATGTAATATTCTGCTGGATCTCATCATGAACCAGTTCATGCCGGCTCGCCGAGGTCCCCGATCACATCGCCGTCTTACAGGTAGCAGCCAAGCACCAACACTCCACTACTCTCTAGTCTATCCACGCACGCAACACTTACATTTTCACAGCTACAGTTACCTCCACCTCCAGATACATATATATAGCAATCGAATCGAAACGAGCTCCTCTGTTCCCTCGATCAATTCCCTGCTTGTGCACGTTCCCTGCTGCCTTCCATGAGAGGTGCAGAGAGTGTGTTCTCAAGGTCAACCTGAGCCTGAGAGTGAGAGTGAGGCTGGTGCGGCTCCGCCTCCACGCCCGCCGCGGCCTTGGCGCAATCTTTGCTTATCAGAGCCGGTGGTATCTTCCCCATCCTGGCGTCCTCTGCTTTGCCCCACAAGACGATGTACAGGCCAGTGACGACGGCCGCGGCCCCTACCAAGCTGGACGGAAGAAGACAGCAACAAAGGGATCATCAGTTCTTGCCTGTATTCAGGTCTGTCTTTAACAGAAGGAGATGGTGAGACCGTGCGGTCGTGCCTTCCGACGTGCAGCTGTTCGTGGAGAATGGCGGCGGAGAGCGCGGTTGTGAGCACGGTGCAGAGCGGGGTGAACATGGCGGAGTAGAGAGGTCCCCTCACCGAGATGCACCACGACTGCAGGTAGAACACCACGCCTGACCCCAGCACGCCCTGCACTCACTGTTTGTTGTTAGTAGCCAACAAGTTCCACCGATCGTAGCTGTTTCTGAATCGGCGGAGTGGCAGGCACTGACCGCGAAGACGTAGCAGGAGGCTCGAAGAGCGAGTGGATCCTCCACGCGCTGCGGTCCGGCAGCAGCAAAGAGAGCCACCATGGTGGACTGCAGGGGTGGAGAGGAAGCAGGTCCAGGCCGATAGGCACAGAGGATCCACGTATCGTTCGCAGATTGGACCCTGGATGGAAACAAGATTACCACGCCTTGATTTGATCTGACTACTTGCTTCTTAATAAATTATCTCATGTTTACAAGTGAATTGACCTGTAATATGAGCCACAAGGACGCCAGCAGGAGCTGCTGCCAACGAGGAAGAGCGCACCCATCACCCAGTCGCTGCTAAACTTGTGCAGAACCATGGACGGGTCACTGAGAAATTGCATCGGCAGCTTGGGACCTTTGAAGAAGGCGATGGTGATGGCTCCTCCCACGCTGACAGCGGTGCCAAAGATCTTTGCCGTGCTACTTACTTCTCCGATGTTCACTCTTTCTTGCCTGTTGATGAATCTCATGCACGGGCAGATTGAAGCACTAACATTAGCAATGTTTTTCCGGCCTAGAAAAATACAGGCAGGGAAAAACGTATATCATCAAAGATGTAAGAGAAATTTTAAGCAGGATTACAGAATGGAATGGCTATTCTAAGATGATAGTTCTAACGAAAGACACAACTTCTATCTATTTAATGGCCAAAAATTATTATTTTGTACCGAACAAAAGGCAGGAAAATTTTGAAATAAAAAAACACTCCCATCTCCAGATTAATTAAAAGTCAGTCATCCTAACGAGGGCGGAGGAGTAACATGAACCCATGATGCATTACTTGACAAAGTTTAATGAGCCAGAAATGTATTTTAGAGTAGGCGGACACATCATGCAAAGTTCAAGATTTGATGATATATTTGACTCTTTTAGGTATAATATGGCAAATTTGCAATAGGTGGTAATCATCAGTGAACTTAGCAGGTTAAGAAACCAAAGATAGTTTCCATCATTACAAGTTGTCACTTTGGATATCTTTCACCAATAAACGATGGGCAAGCAATATTAGACTTTGCTTATGATTTTGTTAAGTTTGTGTGTGTCATCAATTTTGTTTATTTTAATGATTTCGATTTAGTTGATTACCTTGTAAGAGTTTTTTTTGAATCAAACTTTTTAAGAATTGGATGTTACCGATGGTAGATCTTGTTGCCAACCAAAATTGTCTTTGGTACAACGTTGTAAAAAATGTAGAATGGACTTCACCATTGCATTTCTATTGTCGAGATATATATAGTAAAAATTATATATGGAACTTCTGACCCCTATCGGAAGTTTTGACTTTTCACGAAGCGGAAACTTCCGACCCTCTGTTGAAAACTTTCGATTTTCACGTCTTTAATCAGGGAGACTCCAAACTTGATCCTAACTCTTTCAAACTCATGGGAAATATGAAGATTGAGTCTTGGGACGGTTTTTCTATTGGGATAAGATCAACACCCTCAATATATACTAGAAGATTATGGAGAACCGGCGTAGCTCGGATGGCTCTGCTTGGGCCGCTGGGTTCGATCCTCAGCCTGGTCGCACTTGGGTGTCTCACCGGGATTTATTCCCAGAATAAATTTCAGAAGAAGCCTCTCAGCGCGTGGAGCCACAAAGGGACTGCGATGCACCTGTCGCCGGAGCCTCAATGACTCTAGTGATCTCTCCATGGACGCGTCTTGGTATCTGTGTATAGTTGTAGGTCTGATTGTATACAGGTGGTATGTGTGAGGTGTGCGTGTGCGTGGTGTAGGTGTGTGTTTGTGTACGAACAGATGCTACAGATGAGAGGTGTCAAAAAAAAATACTAGAAGATTATGGCCAATGGAGTTCCTAACTACCAAATTGTCAAACTACAACACAAACCCTTTTTGGCCCTATCTCTTGATCCGGCGACCAAGGATCGATGGTAGACTTGCTAGCCAACCTAGGGAACTTTTTATGTCCTTATCTTAATGGTGTCCTCTCGGACAAGAGCTTTGATGGTTTCCTTTGCTAGTTTCCAAAACTAGGCACACATAAGCGTGATTGATTATCCTTGGGTGGTTTGCTTGTAAACCTACTGTAAGTGTGATCTTTGTTGCGTTCATCGTTCCGTCGCGACCTAGACGATCTAGCCCTAGCTACTGTGTGATCCGGGATAAAACGGGCATCAACAAAACTATTCCTTAAAAAACAATTTGAAAACACAATTTTTTTTTTTCAAAAACATAAAGAAGTTCCAAACTTCATCAACCACGATGTTGGAACAGTCGGATGACAGTAAGATATATGCTATGAAATGTAATTTTTTTTCTTCGTGATGAAAATGCAAAAAAAAAAAAAAAAAAAGACATGTTATAAGTTAGCCCATTTGCCCATATATCTTGCTTTTCCCTTATATTGAAAAAATAACCCTTGACTTTTCCCTTCATTGCAAATTTGAGTAATAAGAGGAAAAAAACCAGGTCTGGATGAAACATTGGATCTCATATTCTCATGACATCTACGAATGGATGTGAAGGAACATGGCATCTGGCATTTAGCATTAATTGTTCGGTGCAGACAAAGCTAGCTACTCCTACAAGAGATCGACAGCAAACGGCGGCAATGCAGACAGTGATAGCAAAAGACAAAGAGAGACACGCCATCCCATGCCATCATAGCAAGTAACTAGCAGAAAATTACCTTGCCTTGTGTTCGTTAGTGGCCTCTGGATCATTGACTAATCATTGTAACTACCGGACAACTATATCCCCAGAAAATAACAACTGTTGTGGAAATTAAAACTACTGATATACAGTAGTACATAGAGCAGGCGTGTGTTCTAGTCACTCACCCAACGGCTACTGCCATGACGAAGGTGATCGCCGGTATGAGGTTGGTCATGGTGGTGGCCAGCGACGACGTCCCCAGGTGCAGCCCTTGGTAGCACAGGTTCTGATTCGCTGTAGCTCTGTTGCACAAGAAAAGATGAGGGTTGCCAAGAACAGAGGAAGCATGTTTTGTGGAGCAAGATTTTGTTCAGAAGCCTGCCAGCCACTAAGGTAGCAAGAAGTTATAGGTGCCGTACCCAAACAAAGCCGCCAGAAACACCAAAACGAAACCTTTCATTCCCAGTCTCATCTCCTGCAGCCTCGCCCTGATCAGTTGAGAAATAACCACGGGTACTACTTGATTACATAAGGGGTTGGGGAAAGAGAAAGACGAGCAGCATCACTCTGATAACTGAACGTACGCTTGATCGATCAAGTCGTACCGATTGGCGATGATGGCTATCGGGGCAAGGACGAGGGTGGCGACGGCCTGCCTGTAGACGACGAAGACCATGGGGTTCATGCCCCGCCCGAACGCTGCCTTGACCCACAGCGTCATGGCCGCGAAGATGCACTGAGTCGCCACCATGGCCGCGCACGGCTTGTAGCCATCCGCACCCGCACGGATGCCGCCGTCGTCGGTCATGTTGGCCCAGGCACTGGATCGAGTGTGTGTGTGTGTGTGGAGCCGAGAGCGAGAGCGAGATAGAGGATAGGAGGAGGAAGAGTGCTATGGAACTCTCTTCACTATCAGAGGCAGGCTTTGCAGACGTACTGAGGGGATCAGGGGGGGAATCACAGTGAGTACCTTCGGCTCCGTACGGTTGGCAGATAGCCATGCGCCGCCCACCGCCACCGGCCCACCGCAGACGTCTTCTTTGCCGCTGGCCCGGTGCCGGTGCCAAATTTGGCGAGAACCAGGGGTGTTTGCATACGAGATATTGATCCAAATTCATTTCATTAAGAATTTAAACATTATAAATGTTGGTGTATTTTTTTTATTACTTTGATTTGAGACAGACGTGAGAATTCCCGAGTTCAGTTGGTGCAGATTTTTATTTTTTGACAAAAGTTTGTCCCGAGTTGGTTGTAAAAGATTGGGCCTAGTTATGTCATGTCATCTGATTCTACTCTAGGTAAAATGCTTGCTGCTTGGATCTGGCCCAAGGTGACCTTTCTAAGGACTGTGAAGCGGCGGCATGTGGGCCGTGTAGTCACGCCCAGAGCCCGGGAACCGGCCAGCCCACAAGCTAGAGAGTTGGAGAATGGAGGGAGACAGACGATGGCAAAGCGGACCGGAGACGACTAGAGTTGGAGAAGACGGCCTTGGTCCTTGGGACGCGGCGGCGGGGTTACCGCTTGATATACTACACATCGGCAGCCCTGAGATGAAGCCAAACTCCACTAACCGACCATTTGAAACTGCTAGTGTACACGACAAAAATTGGATGGCACTGCTGCTCCAGTAGCATGTCACAACTCTGAAACACCTTTGCACGCTCAGAACTGCCGATGTGGAGAGGGGAGCCAGATGGACTGTTCTAGAAAGCCTAACCATGCTTTACCGGCGGAGATCTCATGATGGAAAAAAAAATATATGGAAGCCGTGCGATTGTAATCGTACGATTTTATTTATTTATATGGAAGCCGTGTGATTGTATTCGTGCGGTTTCCAAAACGGGCGGAGGGCCCATTTGCTTGCACGGCTGTTGAGCACTTCTCCGACGTACAACCCGTGTCCATCCGCTCGTCTTTCGCGCGTGACAGTACCGTCGGCGTCCACTGGCTCGATCGATCGCGCGAGCCGAAACACCAATAGTTGCCGGCGGTTTTCGCCTCATACGCATCGGCCACGTGCTGCACGAACCCAACAGCCGCGTGGGGAGCTCGCCGTTGATTTGGCCCTTCGTTGCCGGTTGTTTGAGCATTGCATCCGCCGCCGCCGGTTGCCGTGGGCTGGCTGTGTGGCACTGCCCACAAAGCCTTTCATTCGCCCCGCGAACCGGACCGGACCGCGGCAGCTGCTGAACTGCGTGCGTGCGCACCGTGGTTCCAAATTGAAATTCAATGCGAGTGATGGATGGGCTGCCAAAGCAAGCGCGGCGGTGGCGGCGGCATCACGAGGATGGCCACACGGGGCCGGCCCACTCGTTCCTGCCACGGCACACTGGTATCAATTTTGGGAGGGAGCCATCCAGATTTGCTGCGCACTCAAAAAGGAAAGGAACGCGGGCCGTCTGCCCCCGCAAACAAACGTGGGCCTCCTCGACAACAAAATCTTTCACGTGGGCTTCATTTGGACTAGGGAAGAACGACGCAATAGTAAGAGCCAGGGCCGACGTGGAGTTAACTCGTCGTCGCTTGTGATCGATGGTGATGGGACGCCGTAACTCTCACACACAGTGACACACCCCACCGCCGGGGTCAAAAGCACAGGATAATTGCATAACTCTCGGTCAATAATCTGCCATCCCATCAGTCCATCACAAAAAGAGGAGCCTCGTCGAATCGAAACTCGAAAGAGAGAGCCCGTACGTCGACCGTCGTTGAATTTTAATTTCTGGGCTGCTGCTGAATCCAAATACAAACGCGAGGCCACGGAGACCGAAGCGTGTCATGTGCGTGCACGTAGACGCGGCAGCTGGCGCGACGCGACGCCACGCGCGCAATGATAGTGAAGGCGCAGCTAGCGAGCGAGAGCTCCCGCAATATATTTTTGTTTTTGTAGCTGTTACCGAACGAACTATATCTCACTAGTAATGGGAGGTGGTTCTGCGTTGTGCGTTCTTGTCAGGGCGGTTGATGGATGGATCGATCGATCGATGCACGACACAGACTACAACAGGTAGCTCACTCAAGATTATAAGATTCTGATAGATTCGATTGTAATGACAACGACAAGAGGATCGAAGACATGAATTTCTCGTGGATATGTGCTTCCTTACGTGTGGTGTGCCCATCTTAATTCATTAATCAAAACGGTTTCATCTGTTAAAATTCTTCTTAATTGCATCAATATATACTGTTACAGATAGATACAGATACAACGGCTAATAAGAGTTTTCTTTTCCGTGTGTTACACCTCCCTTTACGTGTCCATCCATCTATGGCCCTGCCACGCTTGGAAGGAGAGAAATGCCATCGTTTTTCGACATAGGTCGAACCACGATAAAGGCAATTCTCTCCGAACTAAAGAAGAGTGCGGTGTTTGGGGGTCACTTAAGGATAGCTAGTATTAACCTACAAACTCCTTATTGCCTTTTATTGTGGTCTGTAATATGAGGTCGCGCTCTCGCGTGTAAGATTGTAACTCTCGCCTCACTTATTAATACAATGTCGGGTAACCGGATCTTTCAAAAAAAAAAAAGTGACCCGCCCTATATTGAGTTAACTATATCTTATATAATCGATTCCACCCTATAATTCTAGTATTTCAACCTAACTCATTTAAACAGGTGTTTGCTACAATTATATATGTGTTTGTATAAAAAAATTATATGTAAGTTTGAATAAAATATATAGATTGCATAAGAAGTTGGGCATAGATTCCAAATTTCACGTCCAAACCTTAAAGTCGTTTACGGGGACGGTTAGAGGTGGAGCATTTCAGGTGAAACAGGTTTCGGTTAGAGGTGGAGCATTTCAGGTGAAACAGGTTTCCGGGGCACAGCGTCCATACATGAAAACGCATGGTTTTGGCTCCGTGTTTTGATGTTCAAAAGCACTCATCGCCCCGTCCGCAAAGCTAGTGGAGAAGCCGGTGATGGAGCCACACTAAACATAGCCTTAGTCAAGCAGAACACCTTATGCCAGGTTTAGATATGCATCTTTTTGTTCCTAGAGATCAAAAACAGAATTAAGTTGACTAGACCTTTGATCATGATGCACCGGAGAATAGGGACAGAAAGAACTAATATGGAGGTCGCATCTCATAGCACAACTAAATCAGGAAGCAGTTGTCACAAAAGAGTATTGTTACTAGAAAAGGTTAAAGTCTGAAAAATTTGGAGGATGAATTGGAAGCCACAAAGCAAAAAGGTAGAGAGACACAATACAAACTAGTAGAAGGCGCGCGCCTCCGCGCGCCTGTGCATGCACAAATTTTGTGGAATTGGAGTTGAATATAATATATGGACAGATTCTAAGTATTATAGATCATAGTTTTAACATGCAAATAGGAGAGACAAATTACATAATAAAGTTATAGTCTCAAGGTGCACTTGCGTAGAGCCAAGTCCTTAGTTCAGCAGCATACATGGTTAATAGTATAAGCCTTGTTGATCATCATTTTTTGTCGTTAAACACTGTAAAGAGCCGGCAATGGTGTAATAACATATTATATATGCACCGGTAGATGCCCTATATATTTGTTCAGGATTTTGTTCTTCTACAATGGGCTGTATTTTCCTCCTGCAAACCGAAAAGCTTGAGCTGGTGTCGTTGTTAGCATCTTGCACCTCTCAGATTGGCTACACCTTTTTTCCAAACATGTGCCTCTTTTATGAATTTCTATCGACGAGCCCACGACCCTTCTCGGCAGTAGATCAAAGGGTCGGACCTCCCTATAGTGATAAAAATAATCAGCAAGGTTCAAAAAGTATGACTCAGTTTAATGGATTAAGAACAAAGCTTTTTCTAAAATGAATAAGCCAGGAGCCTTGCCCCTCATTTGAGAGAGAAATAAGAGTGTTCAATACATACTAAACGGTTGATTCTGAAGACCAGAGGATACAGTAACAGACCCCCAAGGAAAGCATTTGGGGACTAAAACCATCCAGTGTAAGGTTGTGCTGTTAGATAATGCCTAGCTTGATCAGTATTTTAAGTGGTGCTGGTGGATGGTAATGAACTCAAATACTATATTGGTTGACCAATAAGAAGATTAAGCAGTCATGGGGAAGCCAAGCTGTTAAATTTCTGGTTCCCAGTGAATATTTGCTAAAATTAACAAACGTTGTAGAATTTCATGGGGCAGATCATGGAAGAACAACACGAGAATAATAGAAAAATATATGCACCCCACATGACGTAGCAGTACCTTAATTATAACACGGCAACAATGAACATATCGGCATCAGTATCCCAGCTAGATCAACAATGGGCACAACGGCACGATCAACGGGCACAGAGGACATGACATCAAAGCTGTCCCTAGCACATAAAAGAACAAAAAAAAGTATCAGTCTTGGAGGCTGTCCTTTTAAGCAAGCAAAATGTCTCTGAAACCATCTCATTTTTGCTAAACGGCAATGGAATCACAAAATATGCGAATGTTCTCATAACTTTTTAGGTAGTGTCCTCGAGTCTTTCCAGATGGATCGTTAATAGTTTTTTTTTTAAAAAAAAAAAATAGGGCACAAGATTTGATTATATAGTGGGGCTGTCAGCTTTATAAAATCTTCAGAGATAGCTGTCATTCATGCATGTAAGGAGGCATATCACAACATACATGATCCATCAATTTAAAACCAAAACAAACCTGCATTGCATGTATACCCCTACTCTTCTTTGTCTGCTTAGCACCTTACCCTTTACTCATGATAAAAGAGTTTGCATCCTAAGGTAAGAACATAGGGAGTTACTCATGATAAAAGAATTTGCAACCTAAGGTAAGAACATAGGGAGTTACTCATGATAAAAGAATTTGCAACCTAAGGTAAGAACATAGGGAGTGGATACTTTAGAGCTTAGACTATAATAGGCATGTTCATAGGCGCATATTTAGTGGAAGAAGAAGCTTAAAGATGCAAATAATTACCTAACCAATGGACTGGTTACTGTGCCGAGTGAGGCATCAGCTGCTCAGTGCTCTTGTCGAACATGAAGGGGTGAGCCAATCCTCAGATTTGGACTCCAGTACTGATCAGGATCCCAGGAGCATGTGGTACCCAGCCAGCACGGCATGATCCTTGCTTGGCAGCCCTACCAGGTCCCTCACTATCTCCCCATCAGGCAGTGTTGAGAGCATTACCGGGTCGGTGACAGGCTTTAGGATCCTGAAAGTTTTCACAAGAAGCTTTTCAGGGACTGTTCGGAGGCAATTTCATAGGATTCCAATATTATTTATTGTAATGGTACCTGTTGTGATTGATAGCTTGTTGGAACTCATCCAGAGTAGGAGGTAGGTAGCCTCAAACGAAGTTTTTCTTCTTGGTATGCAGGTAGCACCCAGCTCCGTTGATGATTGTTGCGAGATCGAAATCGACTTCCTTTTAGGAATTGTGAAATTGTTGATCAAAGCTTACAAATGCTTGCAAACAGGAAGTAGCTGTGCCCATAACCAACAGGAACACACATGAAACCGAAAACTTGCCGAACTATTGGGAAACTCAATTTTATAATATCTTGTCATGCGTTGTAGAATAGAAAAAAAAAAAAAGCTACCATACCAGTAAAATTTTGTGGCTATTATCTCTGAAAAGACTTGTTCTGCATTTCTCCAGAGCACCTCGTAACCTCTCAACCTCTTGGCTGCTTGGTAGCAGCTCATCATTTCCACTGGCAAAATAAAATAAAATTCAGATCCAATTTGAACTTTGAAGTAGGATAATATTTTCAGTTATTATTTTTTCTTGTAAAACAATGTTTCAGGATGTTCTTCTAAACCTTTTATATAGAGTGAGGACATATATGATATATCAAAGAATGCTTCTCTACTTCTGTGTGTGGCTTTCTGTAAGTCTTACCTGGTTAGCACAAAGTCTGAGCCTTGACTGCATGTAAAAGGGAATTGACAAATGATGATGTTGCCTTCAACATTGTCAGCTTAAAATGATAGATTCCTTTGTCAGAATTTCAACCAGAATATGTAAGAAGAAAAACATAATGAATAAGAATTAAGATCGTCATGTAGAAAGAAACTGAATTGCTATATGTTCAACAAAGCAAGCTTCACATGCTTTGACTCTTTTTCGAACTCACCGTAAGAGAATCCAACAAATTGGACAAGATTTCTAATAATGTTTGACCAGCTTCGTGTAGAGAGAAGCCACGTCCAACAAAAGTTGATGCCATCTCCATAAAGTTTAATAAAAGTATTAAACTATGATAAGAACTCAACAAATACAAATCAAATGATTATGCTTTGGATGCTATTTTCAACCATCCCAAGACATTGTGCTTGGTGAAGTGAAGAGTTACAAGAAGCACACATCTGACAACAAGGCATCTTATACATTGAAGAAACAGATCATGCATATGTCTCATCCATTTTTTTTTTTTTTTTTTTTGCAAGTAATTGCGTCTCGAGTAAATAAAGAAGAATTACTCAGAAAATAAGGTGACGAATCCCAAAAAAAATTTGTGAGAAGTAAATAATGGAGCGGTCAAATGAAAGGGTTCAGGGACCTATCCAAGAAGGCTGACAGAGTTTGCAACTGTGGCCTATGGAACGATGTTTCTTAAGATGAAGCAAACTCCATGAGTTAGAAAAAAGAAAGGCATATCACTGGAAAGATCAGAGAAACACAGAAACGACAGTTCATTGCAGCCTGACCTGGGATTACCAGGATTAATACCATGTCTATGTCTGGGTTTCGTGCAGCCACAGCTAGAGTGATGCATGCTCCAACTGACTCTGCAACAAAGTAGACAGGTCTGGCTGGTGCTCTTGGGCTCTCTGATTTTACTACCCTCGCAACAAGAATGTAATTAAGAACGATAAAGGTGGAAGCAGTTAGATAAAGTGTCTAATTTAAGATAAGTAATGAGGTGATAGTACCTCCTCCAAAAACATTGATTCACAGGCATAAATTTTGAGGTATAGAGATGAACATAACATGGAGATGTTTTCATTATAACAGCTTAAGGTCATGATATGCACAAAGGAGAGAAGAATTTACAGTGGCTAGATTTGAAATTGTTTAAGTACAACTGCAAATTTACGCACTTCAAATAATGCTTGCAAATAATGCATGTAAATCTAGCAACTGAAGTAGAGCAATTGCAGAGTAAAAACAGAGAAGAGTAGAAGCATGACATATGTACCTGAAGAGTAGAAGCAATTGGTTTAGAAGGGGTGCATTGCCTCTGCTTGAATCAAAGCTGTAGCTCCATCTGGCAATCTGTTGACCAGCACTAGAGATGTGAAACATCAGCTGAAAAGTCTAGATATGGTAAAACAACAGAAAATTTATGAGCCTAAAAATTGTTTGAGCCATGGAACCCCATGACAGTTTCTAAACTGACATGTACAGAAAATAGAACAGGTAGAAAGAGGCACAAAAAAATCAAACCAGCCAATTAACCATTGCCTCAGTTATCATGGAAGAGGCAGAAAGAGATGCAAAAAAAAAAAAAACCATTGTCCATAGGAGAGGTTGAAGATGAAGAGCCAAAATTGATCATCAGCTAAGCAAACAAGATGATGCCATGTAAAATCTGTATGGGCCAGCAAGATAGCTAAGGTGAAGATAAAAGATTCTGCAGTAGTCAAGTAGAGGCTAAAAGAAAAAAAGTTGGTTTCTAGATCTCGATCTGAATAATACAGGAACCTAACTTGGCGATTGGATTCCTTTTTCTTGTTATTTTAGAAAGGCCAAAGAGGGATTCAGCAATTACTCTGTCAGTAGATATGGTGCACTTCCAATGGTGTCTATTGTAAGATGTCAACCAAAAAATCAAGCTAGCAACACACAGTACAGGTTTTAATACTCCATGCTTGTTCATATTTAATTAGCTATTTCAGACAATAGTCACTCTCTCTTGTTCAGTAAAAAATAACTTTTACTGAGGCAACAGTTTTGAAGACTAAATTGAGAAGATAAGGATCCTTCCTCAGTGAACTTGGTTATATGATTAAACAACACAATAAACTTGGTTAATCTGGTAAGCAAAAAGGACAAGGAAGGAACATACCGACAAAAAGGAACTTGGCAGGCGAACAGAAACAGACAACCGTGGCCCGAGCAAGCAGCAGCGAATAGAACAACGCCAGACAGACAGTGGGCATACCAACAGCAGAAACAGAACCCAGGAACGCCTACGCACGGCTTACACCACCTGCACACAACAAGAACGCAAACAAATCACAGATGGACAGCGGTCTGTAACAATAAGCCACCAACACGGCTAATCCGCCCCCAAGGCAGCGGCAATGGAGCGCAAGACTAACCAGGGCACCACCGGCTTCAGGTTTGGTGGAGTGAACTACAGGAAGCAACCGAGGCAAAGGACCGTACACACAGACAACACAAGCTGGAGGGGAAAAGAAGACAAAGAAATCATGAGCAGGGGAAGCAGACTGAACCACGCGTTGGTCCGTAGAGGCCGAATCTATGGCAAATGGGAAAAAAGCAAGCAATCTGAGAAGGGAAAAACCTAGGGCGTGGCAGGGGGCCTGGAGACCCCAAGACTGATGACGACCGCGGCGAGGAAGAAGTGGGCTTCGAAGACGACGACGAGGATGAACGGGCGACACATCTATAACAACGAGACCTCAATTAAGCAGGGTAAGCAGAGCGAAGCACGCCTTGCTCCATACTGGCCGAATCTGAAGCCAAGGGGAAAAAAAGCAAGGCTCGAGATGGGAGAGCGGACAAACCTAGGGCCGTGGCAGGAGGCTGAAGACCGTAAGACCGATGACGAGGTCGACGACGAAGAAGCGGCCTTCGACGACGGCGACGACGACACCGCGGGCAACCCGGCTCCATAACGCCGACGAGGCGAGGTTGGAACACGACGACGAGGATGGCGCCGCAGCGCCCCTCCGTAATGCCGACGACCTCGGCACGCGGAGACGAAGCGCGGGAAGGAAGCAGGAGGACCCGCCGGGTCAGGCAGCGGAGAGGAGGAGCGGCGAGGCTACGGCAAGAAGACCGGGGAAGAAGAGCGGAGGAAGCGAGGCAGGATGCGGCGGCGGATGGATCGGTAAAAAAGACTACGATTTCCCCCGATCGGCCTCGTTTGGCTGATGGTGTATTGTATACAAGTGTATTCAAATGCATGCGTGTATTGGGTCAAACCACCCCCGCCACCCAATCCACGTCTGGGTAAAACACCTGCACTGCTTTTCTTAGCTGCACATTTGGAAGGACGTGTGGGAAAAAAACGACCTCCACGTCTGAAGCCTATCTCAGCTCCGTGCAGGCTCCACCCAGACCAAATCTGAGTATCGTGTCTATAATAATTCACAAAATATGGTAGAATACTATAGATTATTTTAATAAAAATGCAAGTTCCACCCAGACCAAGAAAAAAACAAACAAATGGATATAGAACCTATGAAATTCAAAGAATAATCTGGGAAAAAATTGTAAGTTTCAACCATTTGATCCATGTGAAAAATAAGGGAATAAGACGATGCATAAATATGAAAAACACTCTTCATTTGTGCAAACTGCAAGCTGAAGAACATGATTTGTTGATTCAACCATTTGATAGACAAAACTAAGAGATTGAAGCAAAATTATTATCAACCGATCAAAAGCCAAGTGCCGGATCAAAAGCAACAAAGATTATACATGACTTTTAACATCCAAGGGTGGCTTAAAAGCATCATAAATTCTTTTGTTCGACAAATTAACATGGATCACAAAAGAGGCCATCCAAAAGCTTCAAGATCTCCATCATTCCAATCCTGCCCCTCTGAGTATGGCATCACAGTTGATCTCGGTTTTCTTGGCTAGGTCCTGCAAACCATGAAGGGCTTTCCTTTAGTTCAGGGCACAAAACTGGTAAATGCATACATCCATAGTATGTTAGCTACTATACCATGTAAGCCAGTGTAAGCAAGTTACAGAGCACTCTGCAAACTAGTAACAAAGAAGAAAACTCAACAGTCAAACAAAAAATTTCACATGGACAACCATAAATCGGCTGAAGATGAAAGTTGGAATGCCTCTGTGGAGAGTGATCTTGACCTCAAACTAAGCATTGGCCCCAGTTACATTCACCAAAAAGACCACACTGGGCTATTCTCAGGAAGGAGGGAAAGCAACTATTCTGGTCAGAATCGATGAGGCACCAATACTTGTTATGGCTAGGACGGTAGGACTGCACTAATGTAATGCCAAGCAAAGGATTGGCCACAAGTCAGTTCTTCCTAATTGAGAGAAATAATAGATGCAAATTGCGAGGGCAAGAAAAATGATCAGGTAAAGTGCAGTGCCTAACAAATAGAGGAAGCAACAATTAACAATGATAGTAAAGTGCTACTGCTATTACAACCATGTGCCTTGTCTTGTGGCACTATACGTTCTGATTGTTGGGCAAGCAGTGCTACTGCTATTAAAACTGAAACAAACAAATGGTCCATATAGTATATGGCACCAAAAAAAAAAAAAAATCAGCTAATAGAGTGATGTACCTTGTTTGTGGGCACCAATTGATTAAGTAAACTTGAACCTGCAAACAAATCAGGGGGACAAAACAGTACAACTAATTAATTTTGATAGATATTGGCAAATCATTGGGAGCGGTGCAGCCAGTGAGGTATGAATAAATTCAGTTAGTACTAGCAGCAAGCATTTGGTACTGATTCCAATACACATGGATCAATTAGCATCCAACTGAAACGATGTACATCCAAAACAATTCAGTTTAATGTAAAAGTAATAAAGAGATAGCAAAAAGACTGAATAATCACTTGATGTGAAATTTAGGATCACAGCATACTATATTTATGACACACCTAATATTTGTGACGTGGAAGAACACACCTAATATGCAACTGATATGGCTCAAAGACAGGTATGTTTTTTCTATTCTCAGAAAAAAGAGACAGGTGTGTTTTCTGTGTAAAAAAAGGATGAGCTATATGTATCTGATGGGACGTTAGCATATATGTCCATCACATGGTGGGGTGGAGGTGCCAGCAAGATAAATATTTGGGTGATTTGGAGATCAGCTGGATGCATATGTTTCAGTCAATATATACACACAGTACATGGTTGTGTACGCATTGACAGACTACATTCAGTAACAATCAAGCCAAAGTACTTCCATACTAATGAGCTCATATTTCCATACCCCTGCAAATCATAAAGCCTACACTTTGGTCCTTATATAGCAGCACGCAGTTGGCAGCTGCCATGCATCATCATCATCATCATGACAACCATCATCTATCTATGGCATCGAGAAACCAAATGAAAACAGGCGAGGAAAGGCCGGCGTTGCTCACCTTGGGACTGGGGGCTGGGGCAGGTTGGACGCGCAGCGACGAACTGAAGCAGATCCTCCTCCTCTTCCTTCTCCTCCACCTCCTGTCCTGCAGCTGGCTTTCTGACAAGATCCATGGGAGATGAGAGGTCAAATCAAAACCCTAGCTCACTAAAAAGAATCGAACCATCAAATCAGTGGGGATGGAAGGAAGAGGAGAGGGAGGGAGAGGCTCACCGGAGCGGATTTGACTAGGTCTACAGATGGCTTGTGAGGACGACGATGTCGCGGCGGCGGGGGCGACGACGAGGGGTGGATCGAGGAGGACGAGATCGGAGTGGCGACGACGAGCAGCCGACCGGAGCGTCGATGGCGCAGCGGCGGTCGGAGCTGTGAGGGCGCAGCGGCGTCCGGAGCGACGGCGGCCGGTGTGCAGAGCTCTGGCACGCGAGAGAGTCGACGCGAGCTGTTCCACTTCTCGGGTGGGGATTTTTCTTCACCGGTGTATTGGGGTGGATCGCTCCCTCACCCACGGCAACACACGGACAGCCAAACGTAGTTTGGGCCGAGCGTGGGAGCAAACCCCGACGTGGGCTGTGATCCACGCAAGCGCGGGGTTTGAGGCCCAAAACACTCCGATCCACTACCTTCCAAACGAGGCCTAAAAGTATATAGAACTATAGAAGCAGAGGTAGCTTCTGCTGATTCCATCGCGAAGCCAGGCACTCTAATCCACTCCAACACCGTAGACTGAAGTGCATACACATACATCCAAACATAAATTGGTGATGATCTGATCCGTGCAGATTGAGGAGTCCGGTGGGACGGCTATCAGCTTTGCTGCAGATGTCTCCTGCGAAGCTGACGTCGAATCCATGATGAGGGCCGTGAGTTAATGTTGGCTCATCGATATATATACAGATAGGAACCTAAGTATAGAATACAAGATTCATCCATCTGGTGCTGTTGTATGAGTTTATAGTTATGGTATGATTGTGTTAAGTAGAGAGGGAGCTGGACCCCAAACGCAGAAAGCGACGGAGAAGCCAGCTTCAAAGGAGCCGCTTCTATAAATCAGGACCATCAACCGGGAAATCTAAGGACGCAAAAAATGAGGGTGACGTGGCCACGGTGACTGAGGCAGGAGCCATTCCAAAGTCTACCGTTTTAATAACAAGCTATATGGATCCTTGATGAAAGAGAAATGATTTCCTAAGCTAGATGCGGTGGGATACATATGGGTGAGGTCCGCAGGAAGCCAGGAAGTACTGTGAGATGGGACTGAGTGTGAAACCTGAAGACTAAACAGGTCTGGGTTTTTGTTTCTGCAGCTGTTCTTGTCATTATGGTTTCTAGCTGATGATAAGATATAGTACCTCCAGCATTAAAGAATGTGATTGTTATTTTAATCAACTTGGGTGGTTGATTTAGGAATTTATGTCCCCTACTGTCAAACTTGGGTGCCTAAATCTCGATGATCTATTTATGCAAGCTATGATATGTTTCTCATTATATATGCATCTGATATGCATCATTTTAGGAAGTATGAGTACATAGGGAAGCGGTTTTTTGCTCTTAGAAGCATGTGCTCCCATCTTGTGAACCACGTGATCATGCGCATTGTGATCCGTCTTGCACACTTCTCGCCAGCGCGGTGTGCGGTGAGAAAGTGTCTTGCCGCGGATCATAATGCGTATTCGATTGGTCCACGATGTGGGAGCACATGCTCCTAAGAGCAAATTTAACTTACACGAAGTACATAGGATTTAGTGCTGAGTAACCGCATGAGCTAGCTAGAGCCTGCAGAAAGGTGGTGAAGAAGGTTTTTGATGCATGCTACAGTAACAAATTCAAATAGTCTATCAGATTCGTATGATGTCTCATCGCTGACGACGACGGTAAGCAAACACAGGAACGATCTGCAATAGAATTTTCGTTCCGAATGTTTCACAAGATCACATCACCCTGACAAAATATCTAGCATCCCGGGCCCCACATTAGTCAAATCATAACTAATGAGTCAATGACCCACAACAAATGTAAGTAATACTTCCTCCGGTTTGAAATTAGAAGTCGGTTTGGACAAGGTTGGGTCAAATATTGGGAATATAAATTATCAATCATTTTGAAGTTGTTGTGTTTGTAAATGTGAAAATTATATGAATAGATTTGTCTTAAAAACTATTTTGATAAAAGTATACATACTCCCTCCGTCCCAAATTAAACGCAGATTTTGGGTGTTAGATGCCACAACTTTAACTCGATTTTTTGAAAATACGTACAAGATTGAAATTTCCAAATAAATTTGTTAAAAAACTAGATCAAAAGATCTTTCTAATGATACTAAATATGTAATATAAATATTTATCCTATTTTAATATATAATTGCGGCGGGATTTTTTTTTGGGAAGCGGAAACTACGTTTATTCTGGGACGGAGAGAGTATATCACATTTCTATAAATATTTTTATCATAACAAGAGGTAAAAGTTGTGCTTTGAAGACCGTGTCGCTGTCTAAACGACTTCTAATACCAAACCGGAGGGAGTACAGTATTGTATGTACCTTGCCTCTTGTCTCTAGAAGTCCTATGCATTAGTGGTGGTAATGGATCTGATCTTTTTTTTTCATAACGTCCTTTTCCATTTTTAGTTTTCAAAAATATATGGTTTTTATGATCCGATTCTAATTTAGTTTAATCTTTAAATTTACTAGGCTAAATTAAAGGGTACTTTATCACCCCTAGCTAAGCACGATGGAGCACGAAAGAGTCGGTTCCCGGCGCCGATGGAGCAAGGACAGGAGGCACACAGGTTTCAACGGGGCATTTCGAGCAATAACGCTGAAAAGCTCCACCAATGGTGGACCACCATCAATGCCGACGCCCCTACCGGCCGGCTCCTGCGTTGCGTGCCCTCTCTCGCTCGCTTGCTCACCCGTCGCCCCGCGTGCCGACTGCCCAATTTATGGCGGCGAATGCTGCGTCCAACTGATCCGACCCAACGCCGATGACCGCTGGTAGCTGCACGGAGGAGATCGAGTCGAGACCGAGCTTGCCGGGGACGTACGTACTCGACGTACAGCCAGTAGAAATTGGTGGGACGACGACGACGACGACGACAACAACAGTCACCGGCACGCCGCGTCGCAATCCCGGCGTTGGGTTTCTTCAGTACGTCATAACTCTAGCTAGCTGCAGGCCGGTGGGGGATCGATCCGCCGGGCCGGTGGCGCGGCTGGGCTGCAGCGATCGATCCTGCTCTGTTCCCCGCGTCCTTCCCTTCTTCCCGTTCCTAGTTCAATTCCTAGCGCCCCACCAATAACCCAATTGCTTGCGCTGCATTGCCATGTATAAAGCCATGCCGCGCCGATGCAGCAGCGTGCAAGACCAGCCAAGCCAGAGGACGGACACACAACTGTCCTGTCCTGTGTCCACAGTCCACACGCACACGTCTGCCTTCATTTCATCGGCTGGCCGCCCGGCTCGATCACGGACGACGAGTCTACAAAAAGCACATAGGCAGAGTAGGGCGGCACACCCGTGAGCTGAGCTTATTAGGGAAGGACGTGCGTACAACGACAGAGTCGTTGCTGGCTAGCTCGATCGGCCGCCGCCGAAGCTCTCGACGACTATCTCGATCGCCGGCGACGACATGGGTGCTGCGCTCTTGGCTTCTTGGCCATGGGACAACCTCGGCTTCTACAAGGTTCGTTCTTGGGGCCGGATGACGATCGAGACATGGATTCGCTTGCTTAATAAGTTAAGTATAATAAACCTTTCATACTGGATGCATGGCATATATGATGATGCATGCAGTACGTTCTGTACGGGCCGCTGGTGGGCAAGGCGGTGGCGTCACGGGCGTGGGAGGCGGCGAGTCCCGACCGGTGGATCCTCGTCTTGCTCCTCCTCTTCGGCCTCCGTGCCCTCACCTACCAGCTCTGGAGCTCCTTCAGCAACATGCTCTTCGCCACGCGCCGCCGCCGCGTCGTCCGCGACGGCGTCGACTTCGACCAGATCGACAAGGAGTGGGACTGGTACGTTCGTTCACTGCTCCGCCGGGCATCTTCTGCTTGATGATCGATCGATCAACTTGTTCATCAATTCCACACGTACGCACGCACGCAGGGACAACTTCCTGATCCTGCACATCCTGATGTCGGCCACGGCGCTGTACGCGTTCCCTTCGCTACGCCACCTCCCGCTATGGCCTGACGCCCGTGGCCTCGCCGTGGCGCTCCTCGTCCACGCCGTGGCGACCGAGCCCCTGGCGTACTTGGCGCACCGTGCGTTCCACCGCGCGGCGAGCGGGGGCCTCTACGCGCGGTACCACGCGCTGCACCACTCCACCAGGGTGCCGCAGCCGTTCACGGCGGGCCTGGCCACGCCGCTGGAGCACATGGTGATGGGCGCGCTCATGGCGCTCCCGGTCGCGGCCGCGTGCGCCGCCGGGTACGGGTCCGTCGCGCTCGCCTTCGCCTACGTGCTCGGCTTCGACAACCTCCGCGCCATGGGACACTGCAACGTCGAGGTCGTCCCCAGCTCGCTGTTCCAGGCGGTACCGGCGCTCAGATACCTTATCTACACCCCGACGTACGTACGTTTATTTCCGTGTGTGAATTATTTGGCTCTCGATCGATTTTACTCCTTATTACAGTCCTCGGTTCATTGGATCGATGATCATGACTGAAAACCGTGCATCTACATGGATCTTTAGCTGAAGATGACAAGAAACAAGAAGAAAAAATCTTGATAGCGATGGTACTAGATATTGTGTGCACTTGCATGCGCCACGCCTACATATATGCATGGTGTCACTAGCTGATTCCTACATCCAACCGAACTACACACACGGTAGTTAATACAAAACAATTAAGGATCGAGGTTTAATTGTTGCTCTGTTTTTCTACAAGGTGGGCTAGATAAGTAAATATGTTCTTATCTAGTCTGATTGCTGCACCACTTGGAGCTCTGCCATCTGGTACTCCATAAGTACACAGTTAGTTGTGAGCCAACAAAAGCAGTCCTGAACCTGTACCGGAGGACACAAAAGCAGTCCTGCATGCATGCATATAATCTCGCTATTATATATGCCCGGCGCGGCCTGTCGATCGTCTGCAATCATGCATGATAACTGGATGCTGGGCGTTTCTCTCTTGATGCTGCAGGTACCACGCGATCCACCACACCAACAAGGAGGCCAATTTCTGTCTCTTCATGCCGCTGTTTGATCTGCTGGGTGGCACCATCGACCAGCAGTCGTGGGACATGCACAACAAGATGAGCGCAGGTACGTACACGCACACGTCTAGCTTTTGCTTTGCTTTTGGTCGTCGATTCTATGATTATGTTATGTTTATATATATATGGTGGTCCATGACGTGTCACCAAACTATAGCTATATATGGGTTCAAGAGATTTATTTGGGCGGCCTCCAGTGATTGTCGTCTTGATCATAATCCTCATTAAGTAGTAGTCCTAGTCTCCACTAGATATGAGTAGACACCCCAACTAGCCTTTAATCAATAAAATGCACTCTCCGGTACATATATCCACCTGCACATGTGCTCAACAACAATCGATCATTCCTGAAAAATGTGTTTTATAGTCTTGAAACCGGCTAGCAAGACCGGTATAGTTAAGGCACACGCAACAGTTAGAGCTAGTTACTAGCTCTAAGACAACTTCTCCAATTATAATAACTTTTAGCAGTAGCTTATAACATGGATAGCCCACATGACACTCTCACATATCCTTGAAATTATGTATCAATTGCTAATGGTTATGAAGTTATGCCAAGGTCATGTCTTTTTTTTTTTTTTGGGAAAAAATAGCTAAATATCCTAGTTGCAGCTATCTCCCGATATAGTTGCAGCATACCTGTAAAAGGGTCGCAGCTAAAAGGCTTAGCCAGTGATTTAAAACTTTGCTTTTAGCACATAGCTTATAAGATGGATAGCCCACATGACACTCTCACATATCCTTGAAATGTGTGGAAAAGCTTAGCTCATGATCAAAAGCAGGAGCTAACTTTGTTCTCTTCAATTAAAATATGATAAAGTTTTTAGAGCTAGCTTAAAAGTCGATTGTTGGCGCTGCCCTCATACTAAGAGTATGAGACAATATGAGAATGTCATCAGCACCAGCATTTGTCTCCCCATGTTAATAATTAATTAACCACTAAGACCCCAACTTCCCGATTTCAATCCACTAGTATTAGTTAATGTATTGTTTTAAAATTCTTTGACAAAACAAGACCAAAATAAATTATTTACTAGCCCACAATCCTCCAGTCCTTAATATATCGAATAGGACGTACTACTAGTGAATAATTTTGTTTCACTTTATTAGCAGAAGGTTCTAAGTCGAAGGTCATGTTGGTTCTAGAAAGGGAATTAACCCAAGGCCCCCATCATGCTCTAGTTGGTCATAACTGCGCGACGCGACCCTCGGCAATTCGTCGCCGGAGAAAAGAAATTAAACCACTCGATGCGACCAATTCATTTCTGTGGAGGACAGCGCACGCATGCATGCAGCGCCGATCGAGACGGACGGACACGGCCGTACGTCGCCTTCACGGCCGGCCGGCCGGCCGGCGAAAAGATGAGCTCGCTGTCTGTCTCGCGTTCTTGAACCGATTGAAACCCGGTCAGCATCCGGCGGATGGGAATGGGATATGCCATCGGCCGCAATCAAGGCGCTAGCCTGGTGATTGGCGCGTGCGTCGCCCTCGTTCCTCGCCGCCGTACGTCGTCCAGGTGTCGCCGGCGTGGCTGGCATGGCGAGGTCGCCGCCACCAGTAGGGCAGTGGGTGGCATGTCAATCGCAACAGAATCGATAGGCCCGCTGCTGATCATCCGTCCCGACGCTGACGTGGATCTGCTCGCGCTGACTCCTGTAGGTGTGGACGAGGTGCCGGACTTCGTGTTCCTGGCGCACGTGGTGGACGTGATGCAGTCGCTGCACGTGCCCTTCGTGCTGCGGACCTTCGCCTCCACGCCCTTCTCCGTGCAGCTCTTCCTGCTGCCCATGTGGCCCTTCGCCTTCCTCGTCATGCTCGCCATGTGGGTCTGGTCCAAGACCTTCGTCATCTCCTGCTACAACCTCCGCGGACGCCTGCACCAGATTTGGGCCGTGCCCAGATACGGCTTCCAGGTTGATTTCCTGTCGTGTCTTGTGTTTGTCCTCTCGATCATGTATGTCTTCATGATATATGCTGTGTTTTTATTCATCTTTGGTCTTTGCATTATACACTGCAGTACTTCTTGCCGTTTGCCAAGGACGGCATCAACAAGCAGATCGAGCTCGCCATCCTCAGGGCCGACAAGTTGGGCGTTAAGGTCCTCAGCCTTGCAGCCCTAAACAAGGTACATACATAATCTACGGAGCTTCCTGATGATCTCTGGACCTAGAGCTGCCCAATCTAAGGCAGACATCAACGTGCATGCAGAACGAGGCGCTCAACGGCGGCGGCACGCTGTTCGTGAACAAGCACCCTGACCTGCGCGTGCGCGTGGTCCACGGCAACACGCTGACGGCGGCGGTGATCCTGAACGAGATCCCCAAGGGCACGACGGAGGTGTTCCTGACGGGCGCCACGTCCAAGCTCGGCAGGGCCATCGCGCTCTACCTGTGCAAGAAGGGGGTCCGCGTCATGGTACGTCGTACCCTGCTGGCGTACACGCATATGCATCTAGCTCCATCACCGACGACGACCCACCCAACCATAATACTGTACTAACAAACACGCACATGTGTATATGCAGATGATGACCCTGTCGACGGAGCGGTTCCAGAAGATCAGAAGGAGGCGCCGCCGGAGTACCAGCCGTACCTGGTGCAGGTGACCAAGTACCGGTCGGCGCAGCACTGCAAGACGTGGATCGTCGGCAAGTGGCTGTCGCCGCGGGAGCAGCGGTGGGCGCCCAAGGGCACGCACTTCCACCAGTTCGTCGTGCCGCCCATCATCGGCTTCCGCCGGGACTGCACCTACGGCAAGCTCGCCGCCATGCGCCTCCCCAAGGACGTAAGGGGCCTCGGCGCCTGCGAGTACTCGCTCGAGCGCGGCGTCGTGCACGCCTGCCACGCCGGCGGCGTCGTGCACTTCCTCGAAGGATACACGCACCACGAGGTGGGCGCCATCGACGTCCACCGCATCGACGTCGTCTCTGGGAGGCCGCGCTCAAGCACGGCCTCCGGCCCGCATGATCCACCCGTTTCCTGGCCCGGTTCGAGCGCCTTGATCTGTTAGGCCGAAACGCACGGGCCTGGTGGCTTTGTCACCTTCCCTTTGTTTTCCACGTTCATTGGGTGTGTGAATTGGTGGTTCCTCTCAAGATTCAATTTTCTTCCCTTTTTCTTCTTCCATCCACAATATGTATACTGTAAACTATACAATCTATATACTATATACAAGAGAAAATATAAAGGATGTAATGAGAGAAAATATACAATGGGTAAACAAATTTATATCTCTATAGTAGTAGAAGCAATTTCTTTTCTTTGATCCCTTGTTTATTCTCTTCAATTTCGCCCATATGATAGACCGTGTATTCCCCAACACTGTTCTGGTTACTGTTTGCATTTTACGCAGATTTTATATGCAAATTAAAAAGAACTTTCTTTGCGAAATCGGGTCGGATTTAGACGGGTACTGGTGATCCTGCTTTATGTCCCGTATCACATATTTCTATCCCATTTTTTCCTTAGATCTCAGAGCCGGATATACAGATAATTTGGATATTTGATATTTATCTCATATTGAGTACTCGGATTCTGATATGGTCAGATATTAAATGTTCAGATTCAGATATGAACGGTACCGTATCACGGGATTCTGAATTAGTGTTTTGGCCCTTTCGGAATGGATGGATATCGCAAAATATCCATCCCGTTCTCGGCCCTAGGTGACACGTTACTCATGTGTCATGGCCTAACTACAATGGATCAAACTAATCAGGCGGAAGTCCCCCGGCCCATATGCATGCATGGCCTCAAGATAGATAGGAACAACTCAGAAGCCTTCCCCGGCGCCCTCTCGCGGCGACAGGGGCGACCCCCACAGCGCCGCCTGTAGCCCCACCCCCACCCCCTCCCCTGCTTTCCCGGGCCGCCCGTCGCCGCCCTTGCCCTTGGTGGCGACCCCCAAATGGTTGGATCCCGCCCGGCGCCCTCCACCTCCCCCGCACCCCTCCGTTTTCCTCCCTCCACCGACTCCTCTCCGGCGAGCATGGTGGTCGGGGGGCGCTAGCCCGGCGAATCCGGCCCCCTTTGGTCCGGATCTCGACCGGCGCGGCTCCCCACCTCGCCCCCTTCCCTTTCCCATCGCCGGCGCCCCTTGGCGGCGGCCATGGCGGGCTCCGCCCGGCGTCCCGGTTGGCTCGTGGCCGGCGGTTCGACCCCCCGTGCCTCGGTCCGGCTGGCCGGCCCTCCCCACCCAAGATGGTGGTCGGTAGGAGACGGACCCGCGGTGGCGGCTGGATAAGGTCCCCGGGCCCTGGATCCGCGACCACCGGCCTGGGCGTGCTTGCGGTGGCGGGCGGCGCTGCCCCTTTTTCGTCGCGAAGGGCTTGGGCGCGATGGCGGGGGATTACTGCGGTTTGAGTGGCGGTTTGGGCGGCGCGGCCAGCTGCTCGTCGTCGTCTCGCACCACGGTGGTGCGGATGGCGGACTGGGCGGTTCGTCGGCGGCGCCATGGTGGCGTGGTTGCCGACGCGATTCGCTCTTCCTTTGGTGACCGTGCATGGAGCTCGGGCGAAGCCCGGCGGCGCGATCGGTGGGCGGCGGTGGCGCCTTTTTGGCGTCTCATCCTTCTTGAAGGCATCGTCTTCGAGTCTCATGTCCTCGTCATCGGCGTCGGAGTGGAGTTTCTCTATGGCGCGCTGCCCTCTTCCGTGGTCTCTCGGGTCGCCTCGGTCGCTTCTTGCGCCTTTACGTGCTTCACGTTCCTCATTTAGGTTTGTCTAGCTAGTGGATGTTCAGCCATCGTCGCGGTTGTTCCGGTAGATACTTTGCTTTGCCGAGGTGCTCTTCTAAGTTCGGTGGATGCTTTGCCACCGGGTTCGTGTCGTTGGCCTACTCTAGGGTGGCTTCGAGCTGCCGAGAGTGTTGGATGTTGGTTCGTTGGCGGATGCTTTGCCGCCCTTGGGTTCGTTGGCGGATGCTTTGCCGCCCTTGTTCGTTGGCGGATGCTTTGCCGTCGGGTTTCTAGCGGATGCTTTGCCGCTGTTTTTAAGTTCGTCTCTAGCTCCATCCACTACCGGCTACCTAGGTGTTGAGTTATCTTTTATTTTAGACACAACTTGCGAGGTGTTAGGTGGAGGGTTCCTCGCCCTCGTGTTTCTTGCTTTCCATCTGTGTTTTAGGGCTTAGTTGGTAATCCTTGGATTACTTGCAAGCCCTGTTGTATCAACTATGTGTAGGTCTATTGATCATTCCCTCCTGCTTAATGAAAAATGGGTTATATCCCCGATCTCAAAAAAAAAAAAAAATGCATGGCCTCAAGTTTCTTAGGCACAAGATAATGTTGGAAATGTTCAATATGTTAAAGCTTTGGTCATTCATGTTGTGTAACTAGTTGAACGCTATTGTGAGTGATTTTGTCCCAACAATCTTGGAAGAATAGGCCTTGCATATGTGACATTTCTCGTTTTAGGGTCACCAATGTATGTGTTTTTCCCCCTCCACACAAAAACAAAAGGTCCATTCATTTTCGTAACATATCAAATGGAGATTGAAATCGGTGCATCCAAATAATCCATTACTTGAGCAATAATAACTAGTTCACTCATGGGACCTTTAAAAGGAAAAGTGAACAGGAACAACTCCATAAACTGAATAAAACCAAACTCCCGGGATTCTTGTTCTTCAAGCCAACAGATTAAACACCACTGACCATAACAATGGTTTGGGTTCACCTGCAAACTAACTGCCATTTGCACCACAAATGACTGGATCCAAAAACTAACTCCCATATGTACCATTCACATATGAGCCACGAACATACTACTGCTGAGGGGCACACACTTTTTTTTTTTTTTTTTTTTGAAACTAAGGGTTCACACACTCGTCAAGAGATGAGCAGGCAAGATATACTCTCCCTCCTCCCCTTAGCTTGATGAATGTACAACCGCAACAGATTTTAAGCTCAGAACCTCAAATCGATTGTGTGTGGATGTCGCAGTGGAGCACGACGACGAAGGTGATCCTCCCAAATCACACCCCGTAGATTGCTGACACCCTCCGCAAGACAGTCAGCTTGAGCTCGAGGATGCAGATGTAGTCGGCCGTCCGCCGGAGCAACACGTCCACGTCGGCGTCGTGGGCGTCAGGGACGATCTTCTTCAGCTCCCTGAGCCTCCTCAGAGCCATAAGCTGGGAAGGCCTCCTGCTCATCCTCTTCTTCCCCACCGTGAACATGGCTTTCCTTCTCATATTTTCCCGGGAAGAAGTGTCTCGATCGGTAACAAACTAGCTAGTTAAGATTAAGATGTGTTGCTAGATCTGCAGGATGTGTGGTGTGTGTGATTCGGCAAGGAGACATTTATAGGTGAGAGAGCCGAAGGCTATTTCACTTGGCCATGTGGGAGGAGTACTTTGGCTCTGCAAATCAGTGTAGACTGAGCTGTCAGCCTGCAAGCATAGCATAGCTCTCACAAGGCATGGCGTGTTACTGTTCTTGTCTGACATGCATGGATATAGATCAGGGAAACGTCTGGAGTGTGTATGTACGTCCATGCTTTCTATCAAATTATTACAGATGTTTCATCAAAAGGTTTATTCCAGATTACTCATTTCTCCGCTTAGGCACCAAAGTTGTGGAAACATAATGTCCTATCCTGCTGATGCTGAGCTATCTTAATTTACTCTGACGAACAACAGAGTGCACCCTCTGTTCTTTCTCACCTGCAACTGCAATGCACGTAGGCGAACTTAAGACAAATCTTCTTATCCTAATCGTAATCATCATCAAACTGTTAGCATTATTTGCAATGATTGGAGGAATTCCCATGTGATCTTTGCCAAGTTGCCGCGTGTAAACTGAAAGAATCTGCAACTCCTCAGCAACTGGATGTTATTAATCCGTCGGTGTGGCCAGCTTGGCCTTAGACAAATCGATAGAGATGAGCATATGTCTTATCACTGATCAAACACTCACCAATTGTATATATGTTACATTGTTGTCATATTTTGGCATGTTGATATATCCAACTGATAAATGTAATTCCTTGCATCGCTATATTATTGAAGAGAAGAAAAAGCACAATCCATCGTCAGGTCTCTGGGTTTGGGGCCATACATAAAATGGAAATGAAAGAAAGATTGATCGATTGAACTGGCCGTCGGCGACACTACATGTGACCCTTACATCTCACCAGTCACCACTCCTATGCTCTCTTGCTAGATTCTAGATAGGAACATGGGCTTGTTGCACCCAAGCACTGCTTGCAGAATACAGGGGCGGCGGCAGACGCAAATGCCTCTGTATTTTTCTGAAAACACCGAGAAACTACGTGGAGCGTACCGCATGACGTGCCAGCTCTGGGGTGCCGATCATTTCATTGTTTTTCCCCCAACAAATTTCAATTCGGAGATAATCTTTTCAATTCGGATCACATCGCCACGCCCATTTTAATTTGCATATATTCTATAATGATCGATGGACGTTCATCGCCACAGGGAGCAGCAAGCCATGCAAAACGCTTCCATGCCGTGCGTGCGAGTTGGCACACCACCACTGTTCTTCCAAACAATCAGGGCTTGCAAAGTACAATGCTAGCCAGATAGCAACTGTGTGATGAACAGTGAAGAGAGCACCCGATCTGAGCAGGCACGATCGAGATGAAACAGCCCCGTCCTTGACACCTTTTCTGTTTCTGTAGCTACAGTTTGAAGCTGATGAGATTTGAAAAGAAGTAGCCGCGCGATTAGCAACAACATGTCTTAGATAAAGACTTAGGCAAGGGTTCCTCTCTCGCGTATATATACTCTTTAACATGGTTGCGGATATGCTGTCTGTTCTTGTTTCGCGAGCGAAAAATGATGGACAGTTTCGAGGCTTGGTTCCCAATCTTGTAGATGATGAATTATCCATTTTGCAGTATGCTAATAACACCATTTTGTTTATGGGAGATGACTTAGAGGGGACAAGAAACCTAAAGCTTGTTCTCGTAGCCTTTGAGAAATTGTCGGGAATTAAGATCAATTTTCATAAGAGTGGATTATTTTGTTTCGGAGGTGGTAAGGCATATGCAAGGAATACACAGAGATGTTCGGTTGTGTAGAGGGTAGTTTCCCCTTCAAATACCTAGGTATCCCAATGCATTATCGGAAACTGTCGAACAAACATTGGAACGCCATTGAGGAATGCTTGCAGAAGAAACTTAGTTGTTAGAAAGGGAAGCTTGTCTTCTCGGGGCAAAATAGTGTTGATAAATTTGGTCCAGTCGAGTTTGCCCATGTTCATGATGTCTTTTGTTGTCATTCCTAAAGGGGTACCAAAAAAGACTGGATTACTATATCGATATAGGTTTTTCTGGCAGTGTGATGAACATAAAAAGTATATGCTAACAAAATGGAATATGCTTTGTGAGCCAAGGTGCATGGGGTGTTTGGTGATCTTATATTTAGAATTTCAGAACAAATACCTACTTAGTAAGTGGTTATTCAAGCTCTTCAATGAAGACGGCTCATGGCAAGAGCTTTTAAGAGGAAATATATCAAAGATAAGTGTTTGTCTCATTTTAAAAGATGCCTAGGAAATTCACACTTTTGGTCGGGGCTGATGGAAGTGAAAGAGACGTTTTTACCTTTTGGGAGGTTCAAGGTAAACAATGGTCACCAGACAAGGTTTTGGGAGGATGTGTGGATTGATCAACAATCGCTAATGCATAAGTTCCCAAACATGTACAGAATAGCAGGAAAGAAAGGGTGCTAGTTGCTAGTGTGCTTGGTGCGACCCTGCTAAATATATCTTTCAGTAGGGGTTTAGTAGGGGATAGATTGAATGAATGGCTCAAACTAGTGGCCTTAGTGGTACGTGTGAGGTTCAACGGAGATAGGGACATGTTTGTTTAGTAATTAAAAAAGATGGAATTTTTACAACGCAGTCGTTGTATGGAGAGATAAAAGAAAACAGATAGGATCAGGGGAGGATCTTTTCTGGAAGGCTAAGTTGCCATTTGATACTTAAAAAAAAAAAAAGAGTAATCCTAATAATGGACAATGTTAAAAAAGAAAATGGAAAGGAAATTCTAGGTGTAATATACGTGGCCTTGACGAAAACATCCAACATCTTTTCTTTGACTGTCGTGTGGCGAGATTTGTTTGGAATACACTTATTATCACTTTTAATATTCAACCACCTAAAAGTACCTCCCACATGTTTGGTTCCAGGTTGAGAGGTTTTTGTACCTAGGCTAAGAAATTAGATTTTAGTGGGGATGGCGGCATTTTGCTGGGTTTTATGGTTGAATAGAAATGATGCGGTGTTCCAAAGGTTAGTAGCGAACTCATATTTGCAGATGATCTTCAGGGGATGTAAGGCAACGATTACTATTCTACAAAGAGGAAGATAGAAACGTGTTGAAGGAAGGCTGCAAACATTTGGAAGGAGTGGTGATGCAGCTCTCTGGCTCCTGTGAGTGGAAGAATTTGAAGAGGATTGGAGTTAGTTTAGAGTCTTTTTGCTGAGATCTGTGGCCTGCTTAAGTTTCTTTTGGCTGCTTGTTTAATGGTAATTTAAACTTTATCTTAGTTTGGTTCTTGTTACCTTTTCAGCCCACTTAGGATCTTTAGGCTATGTCCTATCCTTGTAAACATTTAGCTCTAAGCATCAATGCGTGGATGTGAAGGTTAAAATGATTATTCCTTAATTTTTTTAAAAAAAGGCAAAACAGCCTGTCTCTCCATCGGAAATTTAGCCTACACACGTGCATGCATGGGCAGAGAGCATGTATGTATGCAATAATCAATTAGGATTTAGGGCAGACAGCTGCAGCGGGTGAATGACAATTCGCGTGCTGATCGATCAAATCCTGCAGGACATGTATGCATGCAAAAGGTCACTGATGAAGGATGGGTGGTAGATTCGATGTAGCCTTTCGAGCCAGGACCCAGCCGACGGCACTTCAGAGATTCAGGGGAGCTACTAGGGCGACGTGGTTCAACCGCCTTCGCTCAACAATGCATGTGCCAACGATCTAGAATGATGCTGCTTTGATTGATTGATGATCCAGTATGCAAGATGGTGTTAACCGACGGTTAAGATCGCGCCACTCGCCGTCCGTTCTTTTACATGTAGTATTTGGTAAATAAAATAAATATATCAAGCCATAGATCTATGTCGACTTGATGTGACAAGCAGCTCGCTTAGACGATGCAATGGTTTCCGTGATTTTTTAACAAGCGATCCCATTTGCTTGTTTGGTTTGGAGTACTACTTCACCCTGTGCGAGGAGACACTAAATAATACTTCCTATATTTTAAATTATTTATTAGTCGCTTTAACTTTTTTAAATTCATCTATTTTACCATGTATTTGGACATATTATTTAATTTATTTTAGGAAGTAATAATTTTAAGTATACTTTGTTTGATAGAACAAGTATCCGATTTATATTGATCCTAGCTGGAGAGTTTAAAGTTAATATCTAGATGCGTAGCAAAATAGATGAAAAAAGTCAAAATCTTACTATTACTAATTGGAGGCTCCAACGTAGGCTCCACGTTAATCCTCATCGACACGTTAAGAAAAAAAAAAATAAATGCTACAAATTCTCACATTAATCGAAAACATCTAGCCATCGAATCTAAGGCTATCATCATTTTAACCATTAGATCTATATTATTTCCTACAAAATTACCCACCATTTCCATTATGATTATTATAATAAATAAAAGAGAGAAAAAAAATAAATCGGTTAGCTTAGAATATATACGTACCAAGAAAAAAGAAGCAAAGGATAAATATATTATTTTACCTTTGGGACGGTGACGAGACAACGAGATCTATGCGTATGTGGGGAAAATAAAAATAAAAATCGGTTATTTTAAAATATATCTGTTGTTATCTATACCTATTAATAAAGCGAAGAAATTTCCGTCGCCCACCCTCTAGACCACAGGATCGTTTCTCACCAACGGATTGACATCAATGGTTTAGATCTATATTTATACCTACTAATAAAACGAGAAAATTTTTGGTCCGTCGTCCGTCCGCATCTAAAAAGAGTCCCGTCGTCCACGAACAGGTTCGAGTCGGAGCTAGCCTGGCTGCCGTGCATGCATGCGCTTCTTCTCCGCACCACGAGGATCGTTCTCACCATCGGATTGACATCAATGGTTTAGATCTATATCCGTACCTACTAATAAAGCGAAAATTTTGATCCGTCGTCCGTCCGTAACGAACAGGTTCAGAGTCGGAGCTGGCCTGGCTGCCGTGCATGCATGCGCTTCTTCTCCTTTCTATTTTTCTGTCTGCCGGTCCATAAAACTATTGTTCGTTGACTCACATAGAACTCATTTGTAGCACCTGAAATCTGTTGTTAATAAGTCGTGTGTCATTGATATACAATGAATCTTAATTAGGAATTATAGTCCTTTTACATTAAAATAAATTTAATAATTTATGATGGAATTATGACTACTTTTGGATTTTGGATATTTTTTTTGATTTGGCATTATTCACCAAGGAAAAAAAAAATTCGACAAATTCCTTTTGTTTTTTGAAAATTATGTGATAATTATGAGAACCAATCCCACTACTTGGCGTCCCGGGGTTTTCACAATTGAAGAAAAAAGCGTAGGGCGTATTGATCAAATTATTGGACCGATGCTGGAGTTTCTGGGTGGGATCTTATGGCTCTGATTGCGCAGGATTCATCTTTGTTTGCTCAGACCCTGAACCAGGAGTTGGAAGCACCTTTGCCAGACTTTCCAATTGAACACGATGCGGCGATGCAACTCGGCAAGGAGAAGGCTGAACCCTGGTGCTACACTACAGCAGAAGCTTTGGCAGTTTACCATGGCTTGATATTATAGTTGTCATGCTAAAGCAAAGTGTATATATAATAATAGATTTATAAACAATAAGTTTTTCTCTCGTTGCAACGCACGGGCGCTTTTGCTAGTAAGAAATAAAAAAAGAGAAAAAAAAATAAATCGGTTAGATCAGAATATTTACGTACCAAGAAAGAAGCAAAAGATAGATATATTATTTTACCTTTGGGCGGTGACGAGACAACGAGATCTATATGTACGTGGAGAAATAAAAAAAAAGTCGGTTATTTTAAAATATCTACGTACCAAGAAAGAAGAAGAATATATTTGATTTGTTTCCCTTCGGGACGGTGACGAGACAACCAGAAGGATCGTTGTGGGGATGGGATCCCGAATCTATCAACTAACAGACGAGCGGCAATTTTAATCAAGCCAACATCAGGCCATGGAACAATCACCGACACTCAGCAGTATACCCACCACCGACGTACGATGGGCGTGTGCCAGCATCATGCATGGGGATTAAAGGACCATCTACTTGATCCATGTACGGAGGAGATCAATCGACGGGGTCGACGTCAGCAAGGAAAAAAAGACGGGTGGCACGCGAACATGCAAGCTGCCGATGTTGCGATGTCACAACGTCATCCGATCTACATCAACGCTATAACCGACTTAACCTTCAAGGTATGCCATGCATCTTTCTAGATCACATAATTACAATTTAATTTCTCACTTATGTTGTACTAAGTTTGGCCTTCTTTCTAGATCCCAAATTACAATTTGATTTCTCTCCTATGATGTACTTAGTTTGGCCATCTTGCTAGATTTGTGTCCAGTGACCTACTAATTTAATACTACTTTGATATGGTCAGTAAATCTATAAGTGACATCAATTAGACCAGTAAAAGAATTGTGAAAATTCAAAGCAATAATTACTAGGGTGTGTGATGCAATCTTCCATGATTGTGGCTAACAAATATAGGTCATGACATGATCCTTGGTGCATTAGATATACTTTCATTTTAAATTTTAAGGTCCTCGGCTTACTTTGAACAAATAAGTCTTATATAACCTTTTACATAGACCAAACAAATAAGTCTTATATAACCTTTACATAGACCATCATGTATAATTTTTTTGTTCACTTTAATAGTAAATGTCATTGGATTACTTCGAGTTTACATGCTGATATGCTAAAAAATTAAGGGAACCTGATAGAAACTATAAAAATACAATTAGTATTATAAAATAAAAATTTGGGGATTGGCGACAAAGCTTTATAAAAAATCAAAAGACAATTAAACAAATGCCATAATATTTTTCTCTAAATAATCCACCTCTATCATTATGAAAGAGTATTTGTCATGATCCAGAAATAGGGCCTGGAAGGACAGGGCTCGATAGGCCCAAGGAGCCGCGGCCCCCCCCCTGCCTCGCGCCCACCCCACCTCCGTCCCCTCCCTTCCGCGGATTCTTCGGCAACTAATTCGAGAAAAAAAGAGGGAAAATATATCTTTAGGTGTTTTGGTGTGCAAGGGGATATCTCATCTATAAGGGAGACCCTTATTAGGAAATAAATAAATATGACATGTTTGTAAAAGGTATTCCAATCTATAAGGAAACCTTTAGAGAGATTGCTTGAGATACAAGTCCCACTAGTCGGGCTATATAAGTAAGGGGTCTCAGAATCTTTCAGGGCAACAAGCAATAAAGAAATTTTATCCCAATCTCTCTTCCTCTCCCTCTCCCTCTCCCTCCCGCCCCCTACCCCTGCCCGTCCGTCGCCGCCGCCGCCGCCGCCGCCAAGCCCTCAAGCTTGCCGCCGCCGCTGGGCGCGGCCGCCTCGCCAAGACGACGCCGCCACCACCATCGCCGCCGTTCCCATCTCCTTCCCCAATCCCCCAATTCACGTGTCGGCTCCGCCCAATCTAGCTGATTTCGACGGTGGTATCCGGAGACCACTACGATCCACCCACCACCATGTACGCCGAATCCAAGAAGCTGGCGAAGAACTTGGGAGATGAGTTCGCCAAGATCAACACCGGGATGGACAAGATCGACGATAAGCTCTCTATCCTCTCAGCGACGATCCAAAGAACGCTCAAACACCGCCAACCCATGACGCCGAGATCGAGATGAGAGCGATGTTCGAGAGAAAGAGGCCGCGACTTCATCAAGAAGTGGACCGATGGCAAAGCGTAACTGAACAATCGTGTAACGGCGGCTGATCCGAGAACCCGATGAAGGGCTACTTGAGGCCGAAGACCGTTGTAAGGTCCTAGATGGCTAGAGGGGGGGGTGAATAGCCTATAAAAATTTTCTACAAGCTCAACTAAACAAACCGATTAGTATAAAACACGGCATAAAGCGGTTTTGCGCTAGCTCTATTGTCTTGCAAGCCTCTAGTGACAATTCTAAAAATATTCTATGATCTCTAAGTCAATCAAAGGCTATGTCACTACTCTAACTAGTGAGCAATCCTAATATGATTCTTAGGCTAGCAAGAACAACCTACACAAGCAAGTGCTAGCTCTCTACTCAAAGTAATCTAGCAAAGTAATGCAAGAGTGAGAAGCTTGTTATACCGACGTGTAGAGGATGTCAACCAATCACCGGAAGAAGATAAGCTATCAATCACACGAAGGTGATGATCCACACACCGAGACAATGAACAAGTCGATTTGTTCACCCGAGTTCACTTGTACACCGACAAGTTACTCTCCGGTTGTGCCGACTAACACAAGGATGGTGTTTGAGCTAGGCGGTGCCCTTGCTAGCCTCAACACACCACTCACAAGTGAGGTACCCAAGACACGAGCAATGTATTCCTTGCACTTTGTCTTCCCGACGAGGAGTGCGTGATCCTTTCACAAATTCGCCCGGTGGCCAAGAAACGATCGCGCGCCCGGCGCGCGCCATCCATGGCGCATCCGCGCCCCCCCCCCCCTCCGGTCGACACCTTCTCGCCTCTGGCTCCCGTCTCGCACAAGCTGTCCTTCCCGACCTACGATGGCAAGGAGGATCCCCTTCCACGGATCAACCGCTTTGAACAATTCTTCGAGGAACAAGGTACGCCCGGCTACGAGCAAGTATGGTATGCTTCCTATCATCTTGCGGAGGAGCACAACAATGGTACATGAGGCTGTCCCGGGAGAAACCGGTGGCGGATTGGGCAAGCTTTGCTCAATATGTCAACGAGGCGCCGCCCAAACTGAACGGGCGCAATCCGGGCCGGGTGAGCCGGCATCACTAAGGAAGACAGGGCGGCGTCGATGAGTACACCGGCGCAGTTCCTAGCACACATGGAGCGTGCGCAACCTCGGCCGACGCCGGCGTCAACATCTACACAAAAGAGGCTTGGGCGAACCGCTCAAGACGGACGTCGAGATCGCGCAGAACCCCAAGGACATGGAGGTAGCCATGTCTCGCTAGGCGTCTGGAGCGACGCCCTCGCCATCCTCCACAACACCGGCAAGCCAACACAGGCAAAGGGGCGGGGCCCCCTCGCCCCTCGCCCCGCTGGCCGCCCCCAGCGCCCCCCTCGCCGCGGCAACGACTTCGGCCGTTCAAACGGGCCGACACCGAGGGAGATGACAGAACGACGCAAGGCTAGACTCGCTTCAATTGTGACGAGCCGTTCTCACGAGGTCACAAGTGCAAACATCTCTTCGACATCACGATCTTCAATGACTACACCGGCGACACGACAAACGCCCCACTAGCGGGACGTCAAAGAGGAGCCAACTGATCCGAGGTCCTCACCGGGGACCCCCGACTCCCGCACGTGGTGCTCATTCTCTCTCTACCTCGTCGGCATGATCTCGGTACGGGCGTCAACATCATCGCCGACTCGAGCAACGCACAACTACATCGACCCCGTGGTGACCACGGCAAAGCCTCGGACCCGGCCGGTCGCGTGTCGCCGATCACACCACGGCACCGGCGCCACGCCTACATGCGGCGCCGCCACCTTCGACGCGCCACTACGCCGACGCCAGACTTTCGACATCAACGCCTCGCCATGCCATCGGGCGAGGGCGCCGACGCGTCATCCTTGGCATGCCTTAGCCGGCAAGCCTGACGCGTGGCGTGGGACTTCGTGACCCATGAGCTGTAGTACTACCGTGAGGGTCGCCGAAACATGTTCACTTCAGCTCCACCCTCGTAGGGCGCCCCCCCCCCCCTCCTCCTCGGTGTCGCATCTTGGCCGGGCATCCGTGCGCCCTCGCGCGACTTCGGCGGAACGTTCGAGGCATGCGGCGCCTTTGACCTCTATGACACATCCGCCGGAGTCTTCGTCCGGCCTACGCCGGGCTACATTGGAGGATCAGCACCGCATCGCCCCCTCGGCGTCACCACGGGCGACGCCGGCCTCCTCCGATGGACACTCAAAGACGGCCTCCTCCTCTTCGATGGCCGCTTCTACCTTCCGGCCTCCTCTCCCACTCCACCGGACTTCTTCGGAGGCCTTGCTTGGGCGGCTGTTCGCAGACGAACTTCCCTCGCCTTGGGAGCCTACACGACGGAGCCAACTTCAGGCGCACCCGACCGCCATCCTCTTGGGCGGCATATGGCGCGGCGCCACCGTCGGCCCGGCCGAGGGTCGTCTTCCTCGACGGCATGGATCGCCTCTTCCTCACCGTCGACAATGTCCACATCACCCTACGATCCGAGAGGGCCGCTCACCAGCTCTCGCCCCCCTCGTTCGACGCCGGCTCCTTCATGTACGATGCGATGTTGAACTTGGTCAAGCTACTCTACTCGCGACATCACTATCCGGCGTCTACTTACGCTCTTCGTCAACGCTTCACCCAATGAGCGTTTCTTGTTCCCGAGAGCCCCCACGCGACATGGTGCACCAAAGACCTAGATGTGGGCGTTCCGAGGGAGCTCCCTACCGCAGCCCGTCGTCCGTACAGCCTTCACAAAGAGGGACGCGTCTTTGTTCATCGGTACATCTACCACGGCTACATCGGCAACCTTCACTATCTTCCGAATTTGACCCCAAGCGAACCGGGGAGAACATGATCCTCGGGAACCCCGTGCGGGGTCGCCTCATCTTTGCAGTCGAGCTCATCCTCCCGTGGGCGGCCGATCCCCATCCGAGTGTCACCGAATGGACTTTCATCCAGGCCCGAGGACGCGCCGGTCGGAGAGGGGGGAGATGTCATGATCCAGAAATAGGGCCCGTATGACAGGCTCGATAGGCCCAAGGAGCGCCGCCGCCCCCTGGCCCTCGCGGCGCGCCCCCACCTCCGTCCCCTCCCTTCCGCGGATTCTTCCGCAACTAATTCGGAGAAAAAAGAGGGAAAATATCTAGGATTATCTTTAGGTGTTTTGGTGTGCAAGGGGATATCTCATCTATAAGGGAGACCCTTATTAGGAAATAAATAAATAGGACATGCTTGTAAAAGGTATTCCAATCTATAAGGAAACCTTTAGAGAGATTGCTTGAGATACAAGTCCCACTAGTCGGGCTATATAAGTAAGGGGTCATGAATCTTTCGGGGCAACAAGCAATAAAGAAATTTTATCCCAATCTCTCTTCCTCTCCCTCTCCGCGCCGCCGCCGCCTCTGCCGTCCGCCCGCCGCCGCCCACCAATGTCATACATAGCCAGCGCCGCCCCAGGCGCCTGGCCCCCCGCCGCAAGCCGCCACCACCACCACCATCGCCGCCGTTCCCATCTCCTTCCCCAATCCCCCAATTCACGTGTCGGCCCGGCTCAATCTAGCTGGGTTTCCTCGACAAGATACATACCTATGTGATTTGTACCTAAAAATTGAATAAAATCCATCATATTTACATGTGAATGCTAATATGAGCTATTATGAAAAATAATTCAACATCCCTAATTTGCACTTATGCATATATTTGAAATATGTAAATTTCTACCACTATTAAGTTAAGACATACACAATGCCACGTCCCACTGCTGTAGACCAAAGACATATTTATACATTACAATTTACTTTTATTGTATAAGCCTAACAAGCATGGAAAATATCCTTAGCATGCCACATAGTATCAACACTTACAATTCACTTTAAGCTATATAACAATTTGCAGTTCAATTTTGTCAGTCCGTATCTTGAAAAAAGTTTGATCATTTTCATTAAAACATTATATCATATATATGAATATTATTAACTTAGTATTAAGCATTATTTGTTTAATAAATATCATATTATGATATAATAAATTCAACATCTTCGATACCATGATCCATGATGGCAAATTATTTATGCCCCGTAAGAACTAATAGGGTAGCCTCGAGTCATAAAACATTTTGTTAATTAAATAGAAATATATTTTTTGGATACACGCAAGAAGCATGCATTAGAAGTTCAAATTAACGTGTGTATGAAATATTAAAAAAAACTAGATCAAACGCTAAAATTCCAAACATGGAGTTTGATGATTTTTCACATAAAAAGGATGAAAAGGAGTTAATATACATTAAGTTTATGTTTCAACTAAATACATATGATGCTAGGAAAAATATTTATTCAAAATTATTACTTGCAGAACTAGGAACTAGAAATGTTTTACTTGCTACAAACAAAAAAAAAAGGATAAATCATAATTCTCTTAAGGTAATATGAAATAATTTACCATCAAATCAGTAATAGCCAGTGTATCTAAGCAATAAATTTGGGAAAGCAATGAAAATTTAGGTTCATGTCGTGAAAATATAGATAGTAGCTAAAGCCCTCAAAGTTTAAGCAAATGTTTCAACTCAATGTATATTGGAGAAACCCATAGTTGCCAATTAAAGAAAAAAAAATATGAATATGGCTGAAAAATACATATAAACCAACAATCGATATATTATTATCATAACTGAATATAGATCATAGTGTAGTATAGAGAAAAGTAGTTAATATAATGAAATTTTTGACTGCAAGGGAGCACGGGTTGGTGAACTAGTAACTTATATTTAAAACGAAAGGAGTAATTGAAATACCATTTGTCCTTTGTTTAATAGAAAAACACATATTGAAGTTGTATTCACGTGAAGTGTTCGTGTTCAAGAGACCAGACATCCACCAAAAAGAACACGGAAGGGCTAGTAGAAAAAGAAAGAGGAATGTTGATGCAATTGGACACCGAGTCGATCTCTTAGTTGGATAAAAGATTTTGTTGGATGAAAGCTTTGCGTAAGAAATTTTACCTCTTTTATTCTTATAAACCAAGCCACCTACAAAATAAGTAATATTTTACACAAATTTTTAAATAAGATGAGTGGTAAAACTTGGTGCCAAAGAAGTTAAATGTCTTATAATTTGAGATGGATTAAGTAATAAATAGCACGCTGCAACAGCGAGCAAAGTCAAGTACATGGTTTTTCGAGGTACTCTCATGCTACATGTAACTTTTGGCTGGTGACTTTTAGACATGTTTCTTTTCATGGCACAAGCATGGTCCATGGCGGACCAAAAGATTTTCTAGAGCTTGGCGCATAACAACTTAGGCCTCGTTCGGCAGGCCTGCTTTTCAATTCAGGCTGGATCAAGTGGTTCCACCTGGTTTCACTCAACAGGTCGGCTTCCATCTGGATCGATTCCTGTAGGCTTGAGGCCAAGATTGATTCCGGCCCGAAAAGAGATGAAAAAGGCCTAGAATGACATGTTTCCATTCCGGTCTGGATCTAAATGAACCATGATTTCGGCTTGGACTCGATTTCAAACTAGGTCGAATTATTCCGATAGAATGGGCTATGTTCCAAGACATTCCAGGCCTAAACAAACAAGGCCTGATACAAAGTTTGCACCAACACACCAAGTCCTAAGAAGCAAAAAAAAATCGATTACATAGGCTCTAGACAGTACTCCATCAGGCCGAATAGAAGACAAGCACCAAATGGTAGGCCCCTTTTACCTCAGTATCCATAGCTCGACCCAAGATACATACATGTCATTGTCATGCCATGTACCATCAAGTCAAAATACTAGACACACTGACAAATACGGCAAGTACGTCCCCAAGTCCTAGCTCTAGGCTGTGTTTAGTTCCTTCTCTTCTCTCTCCAAAAAAGTCACTATTCACCTATCACATCAAATCTTTTGGGCTCTTGTATTTGGAACACTAAATATAGGTAAATAAAAACTAATTACATAGTTTTGATGTACACGACGAGATCGATTCTTTTGAGCCTAGTTACGCCATGGTAGGATAATATTTACCACAAACAAACGAAACGCGTCTTACGCTTACTTTTTGATTCGAACAGTATTTTTTTCCACTTTTCCCACCAACTAAACACAGCCCTACTTTCATGGTTTTTAACTTCTGCAGAGAGGTATTATTGATGGTCGTTTTCCGATCAGAGTGGTATTGATAGTTGTTTTCCCATCAGAGCAGGCAAAGATTTGGCTTCGCTATCGCTCGCTGGCACAACAAAGGTGAATCAAACCAACTTCAATAGCAAAGCAGCCTCTGTATTATTTTTTAAGTTTTAGACCCTCTTTAAATTGTGGGAATTTTACCTCTTTCCTGTATTTTTTGAAAAAATAAATTGATTTCTATAAAATTTCTGTACAATATTTACAAAATCCTACGTTCTAAAGCGGCTCTTACTTCTTTCACCCGCTCCCAGTGCAACATGCAATTACATCCTTAATATTTATTTATTTATTTATTTCTATATACGTGAGGACTTGTCACAGCCCAGATCCATGGACCGTGGGCAACGCCGGGCAGTCAATGACGCCCTAAGCGCTGAGCGTCGTTGGAAGGGGGCGAGGCAACTCGGAGGCGCTTGCATGGCTGGAGCGCCGAGGAGCGTGCGGCGCGAAGTCGTGAGAGCGAGGAGAAGACCAAAGCTTAGGGTTGAACCCTATTTTATTTATTTATTTCTTGATCTTAAAAGGATACACCTCCCTTTATATTTACAGAGAGGACTCAACTTGAATCGTAAGTAATTTGGACTCTTCTTAATTTGACTAAACTTAAGCCCTAAGTAATGACGATAACGAGGACGGTGGCGGCGCCCACGTAGGGCTGCGCGCCCCTCCTGGGCTTGGCTAACCCATATCACGCGCTGACGTATGACATCTCTCGCCCCTTTTCCCGAGCGGCGCGTCCTCGCGCTTTGCAAAACTGTTGGAGTTGCTCTTACAAAACAAAAATCAGGTGTGCTTGTACACACTAGAGAAAATTGTTTTGCTAGGGGAGGAGGCCACAAAGAGATGGCTCACACCAAATCCTGCTGAAAAAGTGTATTTAGTGTCAATCTAACCCATGGATCCAAACACCTCTAGAGTTAGAGTTAGTGTAGGGTTAGAGTTAGAGTTAGTGTTAGTGTAGTGTTAGAGTTAGAGTTAAAAACTAACTCTAACTCTAGCAAAAAGTTAGAGTATCCAAACAGGCCCCACTGACATGATATCGGTGTTGATTGTCTCTAATGTTAGGAGAAATCCCGAAATCTGAGCTAAACGGATCTAATGAGATGGTTTTACTGCCGAGTCGACGAGGTTTTTCATACCAACGTGTGGCGCACTCCGTGATTGCCTTCCCTCCGACTTCCGGTGCGGTCGTGCGCGCCTGCTGGGCTGCAGCCGTCGGCTGTGCGGTCAGTGGTCGACCGTCAAAGAGGTACTCCCTCCGTTTCAAAAACACGCAATTCGCCTCCCCGGTAAGCTCAACGTTTTCAAACTCCGGTAATTATATATTAAATATATAAATATTTATACTAAATAATTAGTATCATCGTAAAGATTTTTAAGTTTAGTTTTTAATAAATTTATTTGGAGACATTAATATTGCACGTATTTTCTACAAAAACCCACCAAAGTTGAGAAAGTTTGATCGGCACGTTTACTATAGTTGCAAAAGTTTTCTGGGACGGAGAGACTACCAAGAATGGCCAAATAACTCCTCTGGAACAAGCATTCAGGAACAGCTGCAGGCCTCTCTGTCATTGAAAGGTAAACAAAACAGGCTGCCTAAGCACAGAAGCTAATTAACCTGTAGGACAACTAATGCGACGAAGAAGTGAGCGAAAGGCCGTCTGGCTGCTGGCTGCTGGCTGCTGGCACGCCTCGGCCGACACCGCGGGGAACCACTCGCCTGCGCGACAGCACGAGGCCGCCGGCCCCTCCCGTCATGTGGTGTCGGCGTCGCTCGCATCTGCCGGCCTCCATTTGTCCATCGTCACCGCTTGTCAAATCAACGCCACGTATTATGGCTTGCCAAAAATATGCAATTGCCATCGCCCCAGGGGGTGGGTGCCGCCGGTAGAGGCCGTCGAGGTCCTACGCACATGGCCATGGCTGTGCCTCTGAAGAAAGAACGGCGGCCGTGAGCAGCGGGCTCCGCTGCCGTGCCGCTGTGCCATTGGTTGCAGCTTCAGAGGTTCTGCCATTCTGGTGCTATCCTCCTCCCCAACAGTCCTCCCACCAGCCCTCCTCACCGACACATCATGGGAACAATCTGCGAAAAACATGTGTGTCTCGTACTGACGTACGTTGTGCAATCACAACCACCGATGGTTCATCTTCATCTTCATCTTCATCTTCATCTTCATCTTGGATGGAGCTGCATGCATTTCCCTCCAAGCTTAATCCGTGGCAGTACAGTGCTGTTACTTACCTCTGTGCTAGTCATGTGCAATCACAGGGCAATAGTTGTACTGCTGTTCTGCTGATCAGTGACTCTTTACTAGCGAGAGTGATTGCTGACCGGCAATCAAAGTTGCGTTTACTCTCTCCTTGATGGCATGGCGAGATCAGATCAGATTAGCTGCACTAATGGCAGAATGGTGCCTGGAAGCATAGATCAGCAGTGGAGTAAAAGGAAGTTTAATGGCTTTGTCAGATGAGTAAAAGAGCCTTTTAAGGACTGTTGTACACTTGTAATTGTTCCATCTCAATGCACAGAATAAAAGTTCAGCACATCATTTCCTTTGTAAAAAAAAAAAAGGTACTGCACCGGAGCACTACGGTACTGGGTAGCTTTACTTTAGATGGGAAACAAAGTAGTACTAGTCAGCGTTTCACTTGTAGTACTGACCTGTCAAGGCAAGTTTACCACATTTTTGCAAAGTTGACAACTACTAGAATTTAAAAACCTCGCAGTTTTGCTCATCTGAACTGTGTTTACTTCATGGATCAGAGATCTTAGCAGTTGCAAGTAGCAACTTGCAGGCACGTACCAGTCATCGCTAGTAATCAGGACAGAGGCAGCTGGAAATGGAACCCTGTAACTGTAATAGCAACTTCAACGAAAGTGAGAGGACAATTGTGACGCCGGTGCACCACCAAAAAAAAAAAATGCTAGATGCCGTTACGAGTTACTGTATGAAGTTATGATGGTGCGTGAGAACAAAGGTCACTTTACCAACAGTTGATCCAACTACCTGCCTGTTGGCTACTCCTCTAAAAGCAGATCCACCGACAGATAACAAGATAAGTAGACTGCAATGCAGTTCACCTAGCAAGGATGGCGACAAATATCACACAGAATTTGTACATGTTCACAGTTTATCTTCTCCTGAACCAATTTGGCGTATCACGATTTACAAATGAACACGGTACATGTTTCACTGTTTATGAATTCAACAAAGAACATCGGCAGAATGGAACTCTATATGAACACTGCTGGAACATTTACTGACAGTGTGCAGATGAACAAGAGCTATCTACTCTTCAGTTTATTACGTACTGTTGGGCTTTCTGGGTTTGTGCCCTGAATCTGAACTGAACTGAAGAACCAATTGGACCCCCCCTTGGTCGTTAAGCAGGGCTGCATGCAATTCTGGAGCAAAATTCTAAGCATGAACGGGCAGTTTAGAATTTTGAGTATCACTGTATGTATGAACATATGTGTGATTTCCATGCTGTCTGAACAATAGCATGCAAGGAATCAACTTATCTGTTCACCGATTAGATCAAGGCCAACGGCAAGGAATGACACCCCTGGAACAGAAGGAAGTAGAAATGAATCCCTTGAGCAGACAAGAGGCTCCGAGTCGCAGCAGTGAGTAGGAGTAGAGAAAGAGCAAGCTCCTTCTTGTAGATCTTGTTAGCCCTTTTGGCATCATCTGGCACCTTCTCTCGCTGCTCCTTTCGCACACATCGATCTCGATCAATTCACTATTTTCAGGCAATTGCTTCGGGAGCTGAGCAAGTGTGATGCTCTTCCTGTTTTTTCTGCTGATGTCAAGAGATCCAATTCAGATGATCGACCAGACTTCTTGGTGACAACCCATTCGTAGGAGCTCCCAAGTTTGAACAACCCAGAGACCATCGCGTTGAACTTGGTCACTGACATGGTGTTCTCGAAGAGGAGGTATGGTACAATGAAGGGAAATGATCTTGGGGATGGCAGAATATTCAAGAAGGACATGCAAACTGGCACATAACAGATGACCCACACAGGCAACTCCGCCTCAGGAACGAACATGGTTAGTGGAAGAATGACACAAAATAATGTGAAAGAATAGAAAGGAAGTATCAACTTCCTCAAAAGAAAGAACAGTAGTATTAAATTTGCCTTCTTCCATGAGGAGATCTGCATTCAAAGTAGCAAATTTTCGTCAAAGGAAGAATATTGATTCATACTCCCAGGAAAAGGAACTTTGATCCCCAGCACAAGTTCCAACTTCGAACTATTGGGATTGCATACCTTGGCAGTAATTATGTCCGGAAGGCACAGCCGGAAAAGGTGCATTGGGCCAGAATGCCACCGGTGTTGCTGTTTCCGATATGCTTCATAAGATTCTGGAACTTCACACAAGACCTGGATGATGACGATGCCAAGAAAAAAAATAATCAGTTCTCATATGGACATCAGAACATGACACCGATTGCTATGTGAAATGCTATGGTTATGCAAATGTACCTTCACATCATTCAGGAAGATGAACTTCCATCCATTCAGGTGTGCGCGAACAGCAATATCCATATCCTCCACTGTTGTCCGCTCAAGCCAGCCTCCTGATTCTTCCAAAGCTTGGATCCTCCAAACTCCAGCGGTTCCATTGAACCCAAAGAAGTTCAAGAAGACCCCATTGACCTGCTGCTCCACTTCAAAGTGGAAGCAGAGGTTGATATTCTGAAGGCGCGTCAAGAGGTTCTCATCCTTGTTCACAAAGCTCCATCGGGCTTGAACTAGTCCAAGCTCAGGGTTCCCCTGAATCACCCAAAGATTTGCACTAGAATTAGTATGATGAAGTAAACACACAGTCGCTGATATATAGTAGATTTGGCTTACATCAAAATGTGGGATTGTTTTCTTGAGAAAATCAGGGCTTGGTTGGAAGTCGGCGTCAAAGATGGCAACAAATTCAAAATTCTTGACATAGTCACAGCTCATTGCAGAGTTGAGGTTGCCAGCTTTATACCCAGTCCTCAACACCCGATGCCGATAGATAATGTTGACACCCAGCTGGTTCCACTTAGAAACTTCTGCTTTGATCAGCATTTGAATGCTCTCGTCGCTTGAATCATCAAGCACCTGGATTAGAAACTTATCCCTAGGCCAATCAAGCTGGCAGACGGCTGAAATCGACTGCTCGTAGACCTGTTGCAAGAACGATCCTGTCATCCACAACATCAAACGAACCAGCACATCACAAGCTGCATAAGGAAATTCAGCTCGTTACCTCCTTCTCATTGCACATAGGAATCTGAACAAGCACCATTGGGTGCACATACCCTGAACCCTCCCGGAACGGGTCCCCTTGAATCCTTGGCTTGATTTTCCTAAGCTTAATCCAGAAGCACCCGATGCACAGGACGAGGCGATCCAACGACTGGACAATAAACAGCAAGATGCAAACTTTGGACAAGAACTCGATGGGCCGTCGGATGTAGTCCGCCCGAACGACATCCAGGCGAGGTACGCCGTGTGCAGCCACCCCTGAATGTCCTCCACCTCCGGCACACGCAGTTCAGGCACGGTCAAATTGGGCCTGTGAAAGTGCCACCCGTTCCAGTAGGCCGCCAGCTCGACGGTGAGGGCGAGCACGGAGAGCGCCAAGAGCGCCTTGATGAACCTGTAGAGCAGCCAGCCCCGGCCGTCGGCGGCGGCGTGGGCGGGGCCCGCCGGAAACGCTTGGCGACGGCGGAGGGCAGCGCCCAGGTGACGGCGGCGAGCGAGGCGAGGCACCCGGCGGCACGGTGCGCGCGGAGGAGCAGCACCCAGGTGAACTGCTTGGCGCTCCGGCTCCGGCCCCGGGCTTTGTCCGTGGGCACGCCGCCGGCCCGGAGCGCCTCCGCCTCAGGCCCGTCAATCTCCACCACCGAGTAGTTGGGGTTCTCCATGGTCACCACCACCGGCGTGCCCCGCCGGACATCCCTCCCCACGGGTAGGCCAGCCCCAGGCCCGGCGCCATTGCCGCCGCCGCCGGCCGGAAACTGAAGGCAACAAGAACACACCACTCGCGGACGGTGGAAAGGGGACACCAGGAGCACCGACCGACACTCTGACTGAAGCAAGCACACACACGGCTTTCTTTCTTTTCTTCTCAACACAACAGTCACCACGGCGCTCTGCCTCCACCTACCCACGGCCGGTGCCGCCGAGAGCGACGCGGAGCGAGCATCTCCGGCATCAAGACCCGCCGCTTGTGAACGCACGCGGAATGCAGCTGCGCCTGCGCGGCCGGGTTGGGAGCTCGCCGCCGTGAGCTGAATTCCTAATCTTCCACCGCCGCAGGACACATGGGCGGAGGTCGGAGGGAGCAGTTGTACTAGTAGAGAGCTAAGCGGCAGCGGCGGCGTGTGTGCTTTTTAATGGGGGGACATCCTCTTTTTCTCTCCTCTTCCTCCTCCGGTCGGTCCTCCCTTTGTTTCTCTCTCCCCACACGAGACACACACCTCCCCTCGCACTCTCTCGCTCACGTCCTTTTCAGGAGGAGGGCAAGGGACCAGCAAAGTGTTTTCCCAAGAACAGAGAGAAGAGCAGCAACCTGCAAGCAAGGAACCCGGGCGCGAACAAAAGGCCAGAGTTGGTTCTTCTTTGAAAAAACAAAGGGACAAAGGGTTTTCAGGATGGGGAGGGTTCTTTCTAACTAGAAGATTAGCGGCGGGCGACTGGTTCTTCCAGGAAAACTTGGCTGGTGGCTTTTGGTAAAGAGTGGCAGGTCCTCCTGCTCGCCACGGCAAAGTGGCAAGCGAAACGGCGTGCCGGCCGGCGGATACGGCAGAGAGCGAGAAGCGGACAGCAGGTATACATGGCAGCCGGTTTCGGAGCTTTCGGCGAGGGATGCTTGGTCCGACTGCTTTAAATTTCGTTTTATGTTGTTTCCTTCCTCCGCCATACCGTTTGGTCTGAGCCTGACGCTCACGTTCTGATGATGGGTGTTCCGTGCTCGTGCCTCACGGTCACGGCCTCAGTCACAGCAAGGCTTCGAGACTCGCCGCTTTCTTGGCGTGCCGGTGGCACATCATATGGCGTATGGCCTTGGCGGTGGCACGATGGCAATGCACAACTTCTGCTAATTAATGCACCACGATGGCGGTGGAGCGAGAAGCAGGAGTGAGTGTGCTGCTAATTAACCCGGCAACGCAAGCAGGCAATGCAAATGGAATGTCTCGTCCCCAATCACACCACGTAGCTTGCTGCTAATTAATCACGCAAGCAGCCAACTAAGCAAACACAATTGCACATAGACACCGTACGTGGTTAGTAGCAGGGTTTTTTTTACCGACCGGTTGAACTAAACCGCCGGGGTCCGTTTCGATTTCCGGACCGTTACTCGGTAAAACCGCCGTTACCGGTCGGTTTGGTTTTTGAATTCAAATGAATTCAAATTTTCCAGTTCATCGGTAAAAATCCGGTTTACCGAGCGGTATTTAATTTATACCGCCTCGTTTGAGCGGTTTACCGAGCGGTTTGAGCAGTTTGAACGGTTTTTCAAAATTCAAAATGTAATTTTTTTATAAAATGCTAAAAAAATTCCTAAAAATACTTCATGATTTGTAGAATCCAATTATGTCAAAATTACTTAAATTTGAGTGTGTTTAGTATGTTTTTCGACCTTCATGATTTAATGGGCCTTAATGGGCCTACTGCTGTGTATTTTTTTTTTTTTTTTTTTTCAAACTTAGATTTGAAATTTTTTTATACCAAACGAACTCAAATTTGAAAAAATGTTGCACCGTTGGCTTCTATAAATCGCAAACTATTTTACAGTATTTTTTCACGATTTTTTTTCAATTTTTAGATTTTGAATTTCAAATCTTTTTCGGCCGGCCCCGATACCGGCCGGACCGGTAAGTCGATGAATCAGCGGTTTCCGCTGAAACCGACCGGTATAAAAAACCCTGGTTAGTAGCCGTACTTGTTATGTTTTTGTTAAGGATGGATGGATGCAAAAGTACGTACGTCGACACCGACGGCTGAGACGACCAGTCCGGCCAGAAACCCAAGCCATTCGTGTCAAGCTACGGTACTACCCTAGCACCACTAGTACACTGTAGGTGAGGAACCCCACCCGGCGGGTCGGTCGCCCGTCCTCGGCCCTGGCACGCGTAGTCGCATTACAATCACGTGCCCTCGCAACGGCACGAACCAGGTGCCGGCGCTGCACGCTTCGGGTGTGGGGCCTCGTACGTCGCCGGGAAACGATCGGTCCAGGAGCGCCCGGAAGGCACTTGGCGCTTGCATTGGAGTCCAAGGCAGGCTCTAGGCACGCGTCACCCTCGCGGTGCCGGGGGCCGAAGCGGACAGCCCAACCGCCGAGCCCCGGTGCCCGCCCGCCGCACCCACCCCCCACGCCGCGTGGGAGCACGGCGGGCTGGGGGTGGGTGGCTGAGTTCATCGTGTGCATGCATGTGTCGCTGGCGGCCGGGCTTGGCGCGTCTCCTGGTCTTGCCCGGACGGACGGAGTAACCTGAAGCCGCCTTGACGCGGACGTCCCAACCGAAGAAGCCTACGAGTAGTATTCTTCTCCCTGCTATTGCCTCCCTTAGCGACATGGCACAGCCATGGTAGCTCGGTCGGTCACTCGACGCATGCGCGCGGCCGACCACGCCCGTTCCGTTGAGCTGATCGAGCCAGTGACAGGCATGTGGCGGCAGGTCGCTCTCGCGTGCGTAATATTATTTGCCGCGGTGGCCTTCAATCTCGCTCGCATACATATATACGCGCCGTTGATGCTCGAATTAACTTGCGGGACTAGTTTGTCAAAAAAAAACTTGCGGGACTAGTGGGGTGGTCCATGGGCACCACAGCACACCACGGCGGCGACACATGGTCGCCGACGACGGTGCGCTGACGAACAAGATTATTCGTTATTCCTCTACTTGGCTTCTGGGCCATCCGGTCAGGGTTAGGTTGCGATTGGGACGACTGCGCGAATCTTCAGCACGTTTGAAGAATGGTTCCTGCGGCATGCACCGCTCAAACGATTGAGGTCCCGATGCTATACACTACACCCGTGCTCGCTCGTGTTTGCCGGCCTCGGCCTGCCCGTGCCGGCGAGGCTATCACCTTTGGTCCGGTTCTCAGGATCGATACCTCCCTCGTGCTCTCCACCAAGGAAACCCCTGCGTTCCGGCATCCATTCCGGTTAGAGCAAGTATAATAAGCCTAGTCACCGGGCGAGTAGTGCAGGCCACGTCACCTATCATCCGAGCAATGGAGGAGCGAGGAAGGCTGGACGGGCGAGTCGGGACTTCGCTTCGCGCGTCGGCCAGAACCGAGGCGGAAGCGCCGCTCCCAGCCCGCCCCGGCGACCAGCCCGGCGATTCATTCCTCCTCTCGATCTCCCTGCTCCGCCCCCCGTCCTCGCGCCAATCTCCCGCCAAAACCACCTGCGTCGCGCGCCAAATCCATCTCCATCGCGCCAAATCGCTGCATAAATCCCCCAATTTCGCCCAGCTCATCCCAAATTGCCATCCAAACCCTAGCCATTGCTCCTCTTCACCGCAAGATGGCTCCGCCCAAGAGGACCTCTGCACCGGCGCCAATGGAGATCCCGTCGGGCGCCCAGGACTCAATCCGCTCCTCCCCAAACGGTGGCCAACCTGTTCGATTTGCCTCTGGTGCTTGGTGTCCCTCCATATCCACAGCAATCGATGGCGCCCTCCCTCCACCTCCATCTGGTTTCCCCGGGTACAGCATTCAAGCATGGCTGGTTCATCGGTTCAAGGCCCTTGGTGGGCACCTCCTTCATCCACGATGCAGAAGACTCGAGCTGCAGTGTTTCGTAAGTGACTATTGATTTGTTTCTTGATGTATATAGATGTTGTAAAGAAAGATTCAGAGCTCAGGACTCTGTACTGGTTTCTTGATTTGTATCTTGATATATAGCCTTAACTGCGTGCTCGCTGAACTCCTTGTGCGGCTGCTTCCCTAACCTGAATTTCTGCTCACAAAAGACCAATCAAACAAACAACCGCACTATTCATCTACAGCTTTGACGAGCAATCTTGCATACTTGGATTTTTTTTTAAAAAAAATCTTTTTGGCTACCTAGAATGCTTGGATGAGTAGTAAATTTTTTGGCTACCTGGAATGCTTGGATGCCGAAGACATAAACATTTTTTTCCTGTACAGATAATGGATGCAGAACCAGTTAATCAAGTCTTGCATTTTTGTGTCTAAACATTGATCAGTACCAGTTAATCAAGTCTGAATGCTATCTTATCTTGACAGGGGAATGGATTCTATCCCACCTGGTGGCATGTTTAATTTTTTGACTAAAAACACACCTAGGCAGGGTCCAGCACAGCCTATGAGCACGGGTAATTCATCGCAACCAATCAATGTTGGTGATGACACCAATGATTCTGATTGTCCTAGGACTGGGAAGCGCTTGTTATTTACAAAAGAAGAAGATATTGCACTGGTTAGTTTTTTTGTCATTCAAATATTTTCATCCATTATCTGTTAATTTATACCAATGCAGTGAACCTCCTTCTCTGATGATATTATAGGTTGGTGCATGGTTGAATAATTCAAATGATCCAATCCATTCAAATCCAATGTTGACGATGATGTGGAACAACAGTTCTCTGTACAGGATGATGAAAAAGAAGAGAGGCCAATTGGGGGCAAGAAAGCTAAAGAGCTACATAAACAAAGCAAGAAACAAAGGAAGGATGAAGCTTGTATCATAGATCTTGAAGATGAGCTCCAGGCATTTATTGAAACTCAAAACAAAGCAAATGAAGGGCGCAAAGAAATGCTAGAGATACAAAAACGTGTCTCTAGTGAGAATCTTGAAGCTCGGAAGCTTTCTTTATCTTAAGTGCAAAAGAGAACAAGGAGTCAGCCATGATAGAAACATACCGAGAGTTGCTGAAGCAAGACACAACTGTTATGGCAGAAGATGTGAGATCTGAGCATGTGCTAGCATTGCGGTGCCTAAGGGAGAAATTATTTGGCAACACTAACTAAGGTACTACCTGATTCATATACTTAAGTATAATTTCGAAATTGAGTAAATGGTCTTGTAATCTGTATGGGTGGTCAAGTCTACAGTCCACAATGCCTTGTAATCTGGTGATTTAATTTCAAAATTAAGTAAATGGTCTTGTAATCTGTATGGGTGGTCAAGTCTACAGACCACAATGCCTTGTAATCTGGTGATTTAATTTCGAAATTAAGTAAATGGTCTTGTAATCTGTATGGGTGGTCAAGTCTACAGACCACAATGCCTTGTAATCTGGTGATTTAATTTCGAAATTAAGTAAATGGTCTTGTAATCTGTATGGGGTGGTCAAGTCTACAGTCCACAATGCCTTGTAATCTGGTGATATAATTTCGAAATTGAGTAAATTGTCTTGTAATCTGTATGGGGTAGTCAAGTCAACAGTCCATAATGCCTTGTAATCTATTGGGGTGGTTAACAGCCCCAGTCCAACTTAATTTCGAAAATTATTTAATGCAACAGAGCACATCTATATAATGCCACCTTCCCACCTTCACTTTCTATCAACCATATCTACCTTCCTTCTCCTCCATCTGCCTCACTCTCTATGGCAGATCCATCTTCGTACTCGGATGATTCCGATGATCTAGCCCCATCCAAAATCATTAGGGAGTATGTTGCTGAGCAGAGTGTCCTAGACTCTTTTGCTAGGAGGCTTTCACTGAAGATCAAGGCTAAAATATCAGGTCGGGTGTCGAAGAGAAAGTGTGGTCCAAGAAGGAGCATTCCTAGGGATCATGCAGGTGCTCATCAGCGTCTTGTGGAGGACTACTTTGCTGAAAATCCACTCTACCCCGAGAGTATGTTTCGTACTAGATTTCGTATGAATAGGCGCCTCTTCTTGCGCATTGTGAACTCCCTTGGACAGTGGTCTCCCTATTTCACTTATAGGACAGATTGTGCTGGTCGAGTAGGTCTCTCACCATTACAGAAGTGCACAGCAGCCATGCGCATGCTAGCTTATGGCTCTCCTGCTGATGCCCTTGATGAGTACCTTAAGATTGGAAAGAGCACTGCATTAGAGTGTTTGGACAAGTTTGCAAAGGGTGTGATTGAGGTGTTCAGCGGAGAGTACTTGAGGCCTCCCACACGTGAGGATATTGAGCGCATACTTCAGGTTAACGAGTCACGTGGTTTCCCTGGAATGCTAGGTAGTATAGATTGCATGCATTGGCACTGGGAGAAGTGTCCTTTAGCTTGGAGGGGGCAATTCACTCGTGGTGACTACGGAGTACCAACAATAATTCTTGAAGCTGTTGCTTCCCAAGATCTACGTATATGGCATGCTTTCTTTGGAGTTGCTGGTTCAAACAATGATCTCAATGTGTTGAACCAGTCTCCACTGTTTTTTGATGCACTAAAGGGAGAAGCCCCTCAAGTTCATTTTTCAGTCAATGGTAATGAGTATAACACAGGTTACTATCTTGCTGATGGTATATACCCGGAATGGGCTGCGTTCATGAAAAGTATATTGGTTCCCCAAACTGAGAAGCATAAGCTTTTTGCTGAGTATCAGGAAGGGGCAAGGAAAGATGTGGAGCGTGCTTTCGGGGTACTGCAGTCACGTTTTTCAATTGTTCGTCGGCCTGCACGGCTGTGGAAGCGCAAGAGTGTTGGGAGGATCATGTTAGCCTGTGTGATTCTCCACAATATGATAGTGGAAGATGAGAAAGAAGATGCGACCATCCAGATTAACTTGAATGAGAGTCCAGGGGCATCAATTGTTCTACCTCCTGAAGTGAATGTTGGTGGCAATTTGTGTGTCAAAGACGTGCTGCGTAGAAAAGCTGCTCTCCATTCTCGTCCGCAACATACCCAACTGAAAAATGATCTCATCGAGCACATATGGCATAGGTTTAGAAATAGGCGTCGTAGTTAATCATGGTACAGTACTGTTGCATATTTTTGTTTCCTTTTTTCAATTAACAAAGCATGACCATAATAGAATTAATACATGTTTTATTTCAGGTCTTCTTCATGGTGTGACGATTGTCGTTGTTGGTGATTACAGGTATGCTTTTGTCAAATATAATTTTTAATGGCATGATGATTGTTCCCTGTATTAACTGAATCTGTTTATATTGAACTCAACATATAATTTTAGTGCTTCTTAACTTGCAGTGTTGCTCCTGACTTGATGGAAATTAGTTGGCTGCTCTGCTCTACTGAGGATGGAAATCAATTGGCTGCTCTGCTCTACTGAGGATCCAACCTTTATCGTTCCTTGGTCGTCGTTTAGTCGTCGTTTAGATCAATAATCAATGGCTTGTATGCCGAGAACTGAATTGGCTTAATGTTTTATTATTCAGAAAACTTCTGTAATGCTTAAGTATTGGTGTCATGGTACCGTATGCCATTAGGTTATGTGTGCAACGTAACGTATTATCAAGAAGCTAAAGAACCATGTTTTTTTTTTGTATGGCTAGTGACTGAATGGAATTCTTATTATGTTGCTTGATGAAAGGCCACAAAGATGTATACCACAGCTGATGGTATGCATATGCAAGTATTAAATACGTTGTCATTATTACTGCACTCCTCTTTAGCCAGTCTAATAGCCGGTCTATTGTATGTGCTGGCTGTTTGTGGGCTTTACCACTTTCATTTAGCCAGCATTTAGCCGGCTGCCGATGAAACCATTAAACTTGCTCTTAGCGTTTGCCTAAAAGCCACTTTTGGCCCCCGCTTTAAGCCATAGAAAAGGAAATATGGAATGCGCTCGAGTGATCCGAGGCAAAGCGAACCTGCGCTGTTCAGCCAGCAGCAACACCTTTGCTCCAGTCCGTGAGTAAAAAAAGGCAGTCGCCGAGCACTCGACCGTTCTCAGCTCGATTGGACGATGCTTCTTCCGTAGCAGAGAAGAATACAGACGGAGAGAGAGAGAGAGATGTGGCCCACCAACGGTCTGCTGTCACATGCTTTTACGATTTACAGTCATCCTCCCTTTAATTACCTAGTTAGAGCATCTCTTTACATTCATCAATCGCTGTAGATACAGTGTAGGAAACCATTCCAAATTATAAATTGTTTTAATTTTTTTTTTGTTTCATCCCTTCTGCTTTGTATCTAGACATACTAGCTCCATATCACTATTAGAAGTCGTTTAGGAGAGTAACATGATCTCCAAGTTATAAAATTGACTTTTCTTTTCTATAAAAATATTTACTGAAAAGTTATATATGTGTATTTTTTATGAAAGTAATTTTCAAGACAAATCTATTAATATGATTTCACATTTCCTAACTCAACGACTTTAAAAATTTTTCATTATTTATGTTCTCAATGTTTGACTCAAACATTTTTCAAAACGATCTCTAATGGTGATACGGAGGGAGTATTATTATACTCAGTATTTAGATGCGTACCAAAAATATATGTACCAAAAAAGTCAAAAACGACTTATAATTTGAATGTACAGGGGTACTAATCATCATCTCACCATGCATCTGGGGCAAGCGGCAAAAGACGACCGAGAGAAGATGATGAAAATAGAACGATACAAGCACCAATGCTAAAGTCAAAAACTTAAATTATTTAATTTCGAACAAACAGTCGAGGACTTAAATTTAAGTGAGCAGAATTCAGCGGAAGAAATCTAACTAACTGAGCTATGCACACTCTTTTGCAGGCTAAAAATACATTTAGGGCCCGTTTGGATCCCCGGAATTTGGAGAAATTGGAATCTACTTAATAAATTAAGCTATTTAGTGCAAGTGCAAGTGCAAAAACATAACGTGGTGAATCTGACCGACAAGATTTCAAAGTGCAAAGTGCAAGTGCAAACATAATATGGTAATGGAATTCAATTGCTATCTCCCACCCTATGAATTTGAGATAGGCTTATTTGTGAACTTTGGAAAGTTAGGGAATCTCAAATTCTAAACTAAATAGCTTAATTTATTAAGTAGATTCCACCCTCCAAATTCCGTGAATTCAAACGGGCCCTTAGAGAGAGTGCAATGCAAAGGGGTGGAGATCGAGGAGAAATCTGAACAGACCTGGCGAAACTGTACATGTTGCGCCTCGGCATGTCTCAGCCTAGCCGTAGTAGACCCGTAGTTTATGACCTTACCACTCAGCCCCGGCAACCGCCAACTTTCAGGCATCACTCAGGGTTGCAATTGCCCTACCCATAACCACGAATTTTCTATATATGGTTGTCACAAACTAGAATTAAATAACATGCATTCATCGATGAGATTTCAAAATATAATGGATGTTTATAACCTTGATGAACTAGTGGCTAGAAAGGCATTTATCATGAGTAACTCTGGACTTGTATTATATTTCTTCTATACATAGGTACAATTTCAACGGCAACACCTCAATGCGATCAGGTATAAATAAAAGTCTCCCCAACCGTAATGGGGTTGGAAGTGTGGATGCATGATTGACGGCAGGGGCTCTTTTCTTCTTACTCCTCGAATTTGTAGGAAGGGCTTAGGGGAGCTATGTGGGAATCATACCACTAGGGGGCTCCCGCCCCGCCCCCACAAACACTCCCCATTGCTAAATCCGCTGTTGTGGGTAGGAAATAAGATAAAGTGGCATTTGTCCCGGATCGACCATGAGGAGTGGTGGCTCTTGTGGCGATAACGCACACAAACGGAGCAGGCTACTTATGAGATGCTCCGAAGGATACAACGACAACAAAGATGTAAAAGTTAGTTTATTCATCTTTGATTCTTCATGTATCTTTTCTTACTCTCCCGTGTCATCCTTAACATGCACGCAACTATATCATAGCGGCATGCACCACCCACGCCTAGAAAAATGAGGACAGCTTAGGGGCTATGTGCGAATCATGCCGGTAGAGAGCTCAGGCTCCCCGCACCACGCTAGATCCACCGCTTGGGGTAGGAAATAAGATAAAAGTGGTACTTGTCCTGGACTGGGCCATGAGGAGCCATTTTTGGAGCCGTTTATGGAATGTGCTTGAGTGATCCTTGGCACGAACGAAACCCGTGCTCCCCCGCCTCGGTCCACTAATTGTGTGCCGACGCTGAAAAAGATCCTACTACTCATTTCAATTTTTTGTTGTTGATTGTGCGTGGATAAATGAACAAAATGTGCTACAGACCCGTAGGATTCATTCCTTCATATTCTATTTGTAGCCCCTCTGCCAAGATTTTGCATTGCATGGCCGTAAATTTGTAGGCCGGAGGATGGGAGGAGGGGGACGACCAAAACACCTTGACACCAAAAACAAAGCTCTATTCGCCTATTAAATCCAGCCAGCTTGAAGCCTTGTGGTTCAATTCCCTTGCACTGGTGGGTAGCTATGGAAGCTGCCTAAAGCCTTGTGGTTCAATTCCTTGCACTAGTGGTTAGCTACGGAAGTTGCCTAGCTAACAAACCAATAGCAAGAGCCTGTCGTGGGATGTCGTTAGTTAATTTTGAAATTCATCGCCTTTTGGTCGGTCCTCGCCAGAACCCAAATTGATTTGGGGGTCAGCTAGTCTCGGACCTCCTCTGCCCCAACCTAATTCAGGGGCCGGGGAAGGGCCATGTTGGAGACACTTGTGGATGCAACCAAGGCAGGCCTTCGATGGGCATAGACAAAGTTTCACCCTTACTTTTGATCAATGGCTCAACGACCTTCGTACTATTTATTATGGCTAGATGCCCCTATGTAATTTTTCCTATCTAGATTGAGTTTTTTTTTCCCGTTTCTTTTGTTGTTGCCAGAGTTTGACTTTTCTTAGTCGGCGTCCGTCAGACCTGCAGTGGTAGGTTCTAGATGTAAAAAGATATAAAAATGGGTTGTAAATTGTTATTGTTTTTCTTTTATGTTGTCTAATAAAATCTGTGGCCGGCCGCTCTTGCCGTCCTTTCATTTTTTACTTTTCTTTATCCTCTTTGTTTCGTTTTTTTGATTCTTGGGCAAACTCTTGTGACTAGCAGCTTTTTATTTTAATAAAGTTTCAGTAGGGGGCGTATACCTCTCATGTTT